>NW_024121321.1:4204565-4238390 GCF_016745375.1 Pimephales promelas | reverse complement strand
AAAAACAAGAAAGTTGAAATCTGATTATAAATTATAACAGCCAATTTCATTTTTCAATTTTTGTTGTTGTCATAATTATGATTTACCAAAGCATAATTCGTTTTCTAATGTGGCAGTGATGGGCTTCCGTAGTCTGGTGAATGATTCATCAGTCAAAATTATTCCTAAAAAAGAAAAGTTCTCAGAAGTCTTCAATAGAACAGTTTAGTCTATTTTCAGTCATGTATATTCTAATGTTCTGAGATGGTTTAAGTGTCTGGGTGAAGGGGTGGACAGAACGACATATTTAAATATTGACCAGAAACATGATTCCAGCGTACTAGCAGTGTTCAGAAGAATAGCAAATCAAATCTCTTCTAACAGAACTTTTTCTAATTCTGTTCATATCGTGGAGTAACCCACACATGATACACATCCTTATAATTAATCATAAAGTCTGCGACTTCGAGCCTCTGTGTATAATGCATTATAAAGTTACATAATGTACCTTATCATAAAGCATTGTAAACAACGTTAAAATGCATTATACTATTTGCAGATTCATGTGCCAATCCGATACCCTTTTCTTAAACAATAACTAGTTTACACACTAGATTTGCTTAATTCACTTTGAAATTATTTTTTGGTATGTGTTTAGCTTACCTCAAGGGCATCCAGAATGTAGCTGTCTTTGTTTCCACAGTAGTTTCAATTTTATATTTTTAGGTCAAACCGTTTGTTGTCTGTCAGTCATATAATGGAGGTCTATGTCACCACCTCAAGAGAGCATGCACAGAGAAGTTAAATGAAACATGATTTAATGACTTACATGTAATGTAAGTATACATTGATGGCCTAAGACACGAATGTGCCGGAAACATGAAGTGATCTCTTGCGTGGTTGCGGGAAAAAAAAAAAATCAACGTTGTTTGGTGATATATCGAAATCGTCAGACAACGTTGATTTTATTTTTTTTTCTCGCCCAAGAGATCACTTCCGGCGCTTTTTAGAATTTTCATTTTGGGTGAACTATCCCTTTAATTCCTTTTTCACTTAAGAAAAAAATAAAAATAAATTGCTATGTCAGATAATAAACATACTCTAGTTGACTGTATGTATTTGTTCATGTTTAATTACGGGATAAGTCTGAAGCACACCAAAAATAATTTTATCAATTCATACAGTGCTAGTATGAATTGCAGCTGTGTAGATACTGTACACACCCAGGTATCGGATCAGTACTCGGAATCGGGAATAGAAAAAGGGTATCGGAACATCTCGAGGTCCTGCTTTACTCTTAGAAGAAAAGTTCTATATACGTATTTGGAACTCCAAAATGGTTCTATATAGAACCCTGGGGTTCCATACTTGGCCAATAGAACCTTTTACGAAAAAAATGGTTCTATATAGAACCATTTTTGGAGTTCCATATATGAAGCGGGGGATGGAACCATTTCTGGTTCTAAATAGAACCATTTCTTCTAAGAGTGGGCAGTTGGCGTGTTTTTCTCATGACTGACATTCGCGGGATTTTTGTTGCTGATGTGTGAACGGTAACGGTAATGTTCTGTGAACAGGATATTCGTGCATTTCCGGTAAAGTCACACTGGTAAATTATGACACTAATTTACTGGGATTGCAGTGTGAAAGGGTAATAATAACTGTTGTGTATCCATCACATTCTGGCACATATAGTCACCACCATAGGAAGGTTTCTTTTTTATTTTTTATAATTGCCTCTTTTTAAAAAGTGTTATGCATATAGTAGAGTGAAATGCATAAACGTTGAGATCGATGCACAACAGAAACAGCCCATGCAGAACCCGTCCGGCCAGTGAAGATCATTACAGTGTGACGTCACATCACACATCGAAGAGCAACATTATCCTCAAATCCCTGCAAGTGCTCATCTGCACTTTTGTTCAACAAAGCAACACGCATATATGTCACGGCTCTTACAAAAATAATACAATCCTAATCAGATCTGAACGTTAACGCGCATTTGAAAGGCCACTTTAAGGTACTCTGTAGACACACTAATACTGTATTCAGGTCTCAAAAAATACTATTTACACGAGCGCGTGTTGTTTTCTGTAACCACTAGATGGCACCACACATTCCTGCAGAAACGGGAGATGATGCGGGAGGTTTCTGCACGTGTGCAAACTGGAGGGTTTTCCAAAGATTTTTGGTTGCTTAAAGTGTTTTTGACCCTGTTCCTGGTTCACCTTTGACCCCCCCCCCCCAGCCCTGCATTCAACCCCAAATCGGCAGCATCCGCGCAGATCTCCATGGAAACGGAATAAGATGCCAAAAGGTCACGGACTCCGATGCTTTGACTGTCTCGGGTTTGATGGTTGTTTCAGCTCGATGAAAGTGGCAGCTCAACTCGAGCTCAATTATCCTCAGCTTAGACATCGCCGCTATTGTAAGGGTCATTGTTCCTTCGCCATGGCAGCAATGCTGTTGTCAATGACGACCCATCTCCTCCAGAACCGTGGCGAGCTGGTTGAGGTTGCCGTGTGGGAAGTGTTGAGCTTCCCAGAGGTCCAGAATCACTCCGTGTGGACTCGTCTTAGTCGCAAAGTAGTTGAGATACCTGTAGGGTGAGATGAACACACACACACTGAGGTGGGCGGCAGGAGCACATCAACACATCAACATTTTAATGAGCTAGGTTTTTTTATTCTCTTTTATCATCCAGTGAAATCTGGTTTGACTTTGTCTTTTTATTTAGAACTTTGACAAATAAAAGAACAGAAAATAACACAATAAAAAAGTGGATTTATCAATAATATAACATTATTGGACTTCTAAAGCCACTTAATCAAACATTTGATCAGCTAAAGAGACACATAAGGATGAAAAACTGATGAATACAATACGGCTAATACAATAAGGATAATAATAAAAAAAAATTATATATATATATATATATATATATATGATAACTAATTCAATAAAAAAATGAATAAAATGTCTTTATTTTCTTCTACAATAAAAATATTATTGTTATTAATTAAAATATCTGTTATTATTTTAATGACATATTAAAAATGTTACCTTGGATTGTTTTTTTCTTATGAAATAAAGAAATGTATTACTAGTGCAATAATACTACTGCACTGCAAATAAACAAGTATTTATTATTATTAATAATAATAATAATACAAATTATTATTACAATAGTCATTTTGTGTCTCAACGCCTGATTTCAACTGATGACTGATAGAATTGACTTTTCAGATAATCTATAAAATGTATCTAACAAACACCAATATTTATGTCTGTCTTTGCTTTCATATGGTTTTTGCTTTGGTGGAAAACCTTAAAGCAGGGATTATAAACCTTTTTGACATAAAGACACGATATTCGTACTGCAGAAATATTATGTCTAGTAATTGCTTTATGTCTATTAAATGATGTACCCATCTGCCACAATAATGTATAGACTTGGATTGATCTTTATTTGAGGTCTTTTATCAGTAAATATTGATGGACGCAATTCATTTGATCAGTGGTGGAGGAAGTACTGAATCTCAGTACTTAAGTAAAAGTACAAATAACCAGATAAATAATTACTTTAGTAAAAGTAGAAGTAACACAATGACCACCATACTTAAGTAAAAAGTAAAAAGTACTTTATTTTAAATGTACTTTAAGTATTAAAAGTAAAAGTACTTGCATAACAATTTATTCTCTTAATGACTATTTTCTAATGATTAGTAAAACATTTAATTGTAACTCATTCAACCTAATACTCCTATAATGATGTTCAGTAATGATGGGGAAAAAAATTGTTGTCACCATTTCTGAAACAAGCTTTAGGCAATATAAACCATGCTTATCCTTACTATATGTTTATAACTATGTTTGTCAGTAAACGAGATTAATTTATGGTGTAATTCTGAACCTCTTGGTTTCCCATAATCTTAACTAAACGTATATTACACACGGTGTGTTTCCTATCCACGTAAAAACAAATTTTCGCGTGTAAATTGCACGATAAACACACTGCGTGCGAGACGCATTTAGTTGATGTATCTATGGCAACCAAACGTCACCGGTGAGACAAACGTGCAACGGACGGACGGTCAGATTACGTTTTTTGCAGGGGAAAAACTGATCAGAAAATGTAATGAAAATGTAACAGAAGTTGTAGAAATGTAGTGGAGTAGAAAGTAGAATAATTGCTGCAAAATGTAACGAAGTAAAAGTAAAAAGTAGGCACTATTTATTCTACTTAAGTAAAGTAAAGATACATGAAAAATGTATACTTAAGTAAAGTAGCGAAGTATTTGTACTTCGTTACATTCCACCACTGCATTTGATTAATTCATGGTAAAAAATATCCACACACACACACACACACCTGTGAGTGTCAATAAAACAACTGAATTCTATATTTCTATAAGGTGCTAAACCCCTTGATAACAGCTTGTTGCTTTGTATTTGTTCACCACTTCATGTTTTCCCATCTTTTTCTCATGTGTGCATAAAACAAATATAATGGCACATAACATCATCAGATCCTGTATTTCTCAAAGCTTAAACACAATATAGTGCAGTGTGTGAGTTGTGTTTTGAACAGTTTGTTAAAGGTGCAGAAGCTCTGGAGATCTTGAGTCTGCGACTGATGAAAAACTTTTCACGGCTTTTAACATCTTTCTTTTTTCCCAGAATCCTCCTCACTTTATCTCTCTACTTCCTGTCCCCTGTGAACTCAGACTCTCTCGTCTTCTGGCTCTTTCATGCCTGTTGGTCCTCAGAGCGTGCTCTCCACCTAAACTCTCTCTCTCTCGTTTGAAATGAGATCTCTGGTACTTTAACCGTCCTGCAGTAACACCCCAGCCAGAACTCAAACCATAGGGGTCCTTCGCCTTTTTACATTTCCTCTCTAATTACGCCAGTTGTGGAGGTGCATAGAGATGCTGGTGTTTTGAAAAGTTGGTGTCAGAGAGAGTGAATCTATCTCTTGCTATTCTCCAGGCAGACCCAAAAGAACAACAGGAAATTTCTCTTTCGCTCCCCTGCTGTTTTCACACCGTTCATTTCCTTCAAACTCTCCGGTGAGATTCTATTAGTGCAGATTTGTTTCTCTTCTATCGTTTTTTAAAATAAAAATACACACTGCAGTCTCAGCACATTGAAGATAAACAAATATTCATACTAGGTACGAGGTTATTTAAAAACCTTGACTTATTTATAGAAATTAGCATGGAGCTTGCCGTGTTGCAGGGGAACTACTGTACTGTAGATGGTATTTTGTTTTATTTTTGAGCATTTATAATGTGTTTATTTTAGGGCTGTCAAACGATAAATCGCGATTAATCACATCCAAAATTATAAATATATTTAAATATAAATAAATGTATAATTATTTTACACACCCAAGCTTGTATATGAAGAGTTCAGATGCAAAAGCCTCTAAATGCCATTCTTCTTTAATGATGATTTTTTTATCAAACTTGTATATTTAAGTTCAGTAATTTCACTTAAATAACAATTAATAGGTAATTATCATTGCCATTTAAGTGAAATCACTGAACTTAAATGTACAAGTTTGATAAAAAATCATCATTAAAGAAGAAAATTTCAAATGGCATTTAGAGGCTTTTGCATCTGAACTCTTCATATATTTAAGAAATATTTTCATGTATATACTGTATATAGATTTATATATAATTTATATTACATATATTTATAATGTTATTATTTTATATATTTTATATAAAATAATAATATTTTATATAAATATTTATATATAATTTATATATATTTTATATATAATTTATAAAAAAGCACAGTGCACCACATATACAGTAGTATGTAAATGTTTGACAGGCCTAATTTATTTATTTAAAAAAGAAGCCTAAGTGCATGCATGTTGGTAAAGCTGGCATAGAAAAATATTGAAATACGGTAAAAACACAAGCCCTAATATTATTTGCCTCCAATATCTATTGAACTACTTGTAATTAAAATAAAATATTGGCATACAGATATAGAATCTGATATAGTGCATTACAGTTCAAATGTTTGGGGTCAGTATGACTTTTTATTATTATTTATATACCTTTATTCAGCAAGGATGCATTAACTTGATGAATTTATCAAAGTTTTCAACATTGATAATAATAATGAGCAGCAAATCAGCCCATTATGATTTCTGAAGGATCATGTGACACTGAAGACTGGAGTAATGATGCTGAAAATTCAACACATTCTCATCCCAAAAAGTCATATAACTGACGTTTTGGGACGTCTTTTGACCATACGTCAATATTCGCCTTTTTAGGGCCCCCTTAAACGTCGCTAGATGGCGATCCCGGGCCGTCATACAACTGACGCTTTACCTTTAACGTCAGTTAGGTGACGGGTTAGGTTTAGGTTTAGGTCTGGGGTAGAGTTAGGATCCCATAACCTCATCTACCGACGTTTAAGGGGGGCCTAAAAAGGCGAATATTGACGTATGGTCAAAAGACGTCCAAAAACGTCAGTTATATGACTTTTTGGGGTGAGACTGCGCAGGAAAATTCAGTAAATTACATTTTACAATATAGAAAACAGTTACATTATATTTCACGATATTACTGTTTTTACTGCATTATTGATCAAATAAACGTAGCCTTGGTGAGCAGAAGAGACTCCTTTAGATTTTTTTAATAAACTCTCATGAAAAATTAATTGAAGGGCTGCATCATTGCGAGTGTGATGTGTGTAAATGTCACCTGTCCAGGTTGAGCTTGTGTGCCAGTATTCTCCAGTCGTTGCCGCGTGTGTGTGGGGCGTCCAGGCTGCTGCACAGTTTGGTCCTGATGCTGACGGGGATTCTGAACGCGCTCGGACCGGCCAACACTGTGATACTGCTGCCCGGGTCCATCAGGGATGTGTCGATGCTCTGGACGTCCTGCCAAACACACACACACACACACACACACACACTCCTTCAAATAAATGAGGTGTTTTGGTGTTTCTCACAGCCAGAATCACCCTTGTCTGTAACTATCGAGGATGTAATTTACAGATGGTTTGCTTACACTGATTACAGGTTCAGTCCTGGAGTAACCTGAGATTAAAGTGTCCTGATTGAGCGCTCAGTGCTGATGATGGATCGGTCACTGAACGGGAGAACAACCTTTCGTGATCAGACTTTATCCACGGGTTCCCTTAGCCAAGTAGAGTTACTTAAAGGAGTTAAAAAAAAAACTTTTGCTGTTAATTTACTCACCCCCATGTCATCCAAGATGTCCATGTCTTTCTTTCTTCAGTCGAAAAGAAATTAAGGTTTTTGATGAAAACATTCCAGCATTTTCTCCATATAATGGACTTCAATGGGGACCAAACGGTTCAAGGTCCAAAAGAGAGTTTCAGTGAAGCTTCAAAGGGCTTTAAACGACACCAGACGATGAATAAGGGTCTTATCAAGTGAAACGACCAGTCATTTCAAAAATAAATACAAAACTTTAAGTTTTATAAGCACAAATGCTCGCCTTGCTCTGTTCTGTGTGACTCTCCTGTTCGAACTCGTTCATCAAAATAAACGAATCTTTTTTCAAGTCATTTCGTTAGTTTTGTTCGTTGAATGAACCAAATGATTCGAAAAAAGATTTGTTCATTTTGATGAACGAGTTCGAACAGGAGAGTCACACAGAACAGAGCAAGGCGAGCATTTGTGCTTATAAAACGTACAAAATTTTAATTTATTTTTTAAATGAGCGATCGTTTCGCTAGATAAGACCCTTATTCATCGTCTGGTTTCGTTTAAAGTCCTTTGAAGCTGCACTGAAACTCTCATTTGGATCTTGAACCGTTTGGTTCTCATTGAAGTCCATTATATGGAGAAAAATCCTGGAATGTTTTCATCAAAAACCTTCATTTCTTTTCGACTGAAGAAAGAAAGACATGGACATCTTGGATAACATGGGGGTGAGTAAATTATCAGCAAAAGTTTTTTTTTAAAAGTGAACTACTCCTTTAACTTATTTCTGAAGCTGGAAATCTGAACTATTGTACCTTGGTTCTAGTATGAGACTTGGACTCTTAGGATATGAACCAGTAAGCAACGACCCAGAACATCATAGATGAAATATAAGCAGGGCTTGACATTAATACCCACCAAATGTGTATCAGCACGTAGTCACTCATACTAGCCACTTTGGCAGCTGGCATCTTATATAATAATTGAGGTCTTTTAAACAAAGGCATATGAAATAATAAACTAGATGCAATGTAGTCTTGTCAAAAATGTGATTTTTCGATGCATACCGATACTGAAATATAAGAAAAGCTTCAAAACAAATTTTCTGCAGAATAGATTAACTACACCAGCTTCTCTCTCTCTCTCTCTCTCTCTCTCTCCCCGACAGTGAGTAACACAAACCCGCCTCTCCTCACTCACTCATTTCATTTGCTCCGAATTAATATTATTGGTGTTGCAGGGCTTGAATTTCGGCGTGGGTTTGTGTGTATTACGCATAATTTTACTTATTCCCGCAGATTTTGCATTCACACCCAAAGTGCAGCACATAAAGCCACATTTCAGTACTAAATTAAGCTTTTTTTTTCACAGCTTATTGCACTTAAACGGTCAAATAGACATAAACTAATATCAAAATGTGAGATATTCATGTAAACACAGTCAGTTATGTTTTAAGTGAACGTAAACAGAAAGAAAATGCATGTGTAACAGTTTAATGGATCCGTGTATTAGAACTAATATACCTGCCACATTATGAGATAATATTAAAAATATGTATATGGCAGGTTTTCCCTATGGTATCGATGCCAAAATTGCCGCTACACTGTAAAAAAATATTGTTGGTTTAACTTAAAAAAGTAAGTAACCTGGTTGCCTTAAAATTTTAAGTTGATTGAACCGGAAAAAGTGAGTCAATACAATCAGAAACTCAAAATAATAAGTTATCTCAACTAAATAAATTATTATAAAGTTGATTTGACAAAAGAAAATATGTTGTGATAACAAATCTTGAAAATATTTTTTTACAGTGTAGTAGCTTTGGAAAACCACTAGCCATTAGCCGCGAAAAAGTTCATGTCAAGCCCTGAATATAAGTATTCTTATAGATACAGTCGGTTGGTCTGGGAACGCCCCCGGGAACGCCCCGTCACGTGGTGTGAATTTAGCCCGTGGGGGAAAACATTGCCTTGGCGCTCATTGAAATACATGGGACAATCATGCCGAAGAGTTGCGGTGTCGTTTTCTGTACCACAAATAAACAAACAAATTATAAATTGAAGTTCTACAGCCTTTCTTACATACATACAGAACCGGATAGGAGGACAAAATGGCAAAATTAATCATATCTTATTAGATTACTGTGTGAGTAGAGGTCCGTGTGATATAGTAGTAGATGTTTAACTCGTATTAGGCAGTGGGCCAGATTTGTCTGACGTTACATCCCTTACGAAAAAGAACTATAGTAATCCTATGGCTATTAGTATTCTATAGTAGTGTATAATACTTCTGTGATGTTCATTAATACCTATACTTCTAGGCTATGTCCCAAAATACTATAGTATTCCTATAGGATTAACGTTACTACTATAATATTTTGTCCTAAATACTACAAGATTCCTTTAGTTGTTTTTCATAAGGGATGTTATTAGCGTTATCAGCTGAAGGTTATCAGACTGCAGTCTGTGAGAATTCGGATAACTGTCAGCAAAGTCCCTCTGCAACTTCGTAGCGACTACTAATGATCACCGTTTTACAAAAGGATTAATAGTTTGGAGTGAAGCATACGTACAATTGGTAAGTGACATGGTTTTTATGGACTTATAGTAAAAATACGCAAGTTGATTGAGTTACAGGCTTGTGTTGCGGTAGCTTCCGCGATGTCTTACCTGAAGATTCAACCAGATATAATAGTCTGGAAACGACACCTCCGGCCATTTGTTGGGTCATTGACCCAGTTTTTAATTAAATAAGGGCAATCATAACCTATTACAGTTAATTTTGCAATGTACCGTTGCCGGTCGGCAGGCATAAATGACTCGCAATATGACATTTTTGTCATTCAAATACATAGGATGGTCGCGCTGCTTTCCCCCACACCGACCACGCCCCCCAACTATGACGCGTTGCCGACTGTATCTATAATCTGAAGTGTGCATTTAAAATGCAGTTATAATCATGCGATGATGAGTATTTGATTATAACTTTGACAATAATGAGTTACAGAGACTGATAACATGTCTGATCACTGACACACGTCTTGCTATAAAGTGCGTTTGTTGATTTGAAAGGCTCTCTTCACATGTTTAAAACAGCAGATTGAGAGTGTCAGAACTGGCGTCCGTCACCCCGCAGAGTTCGGCTGCTCTTATGGTATTTATAAAGCTCTCACAGAATCAAGGCTGTTTCACTGCTGGAGATATACTTTGCTTCTTGGAAATAATATCGACTGACATTTCGAATGCTGAAATCTCAATTGTGTGTGAGTGTGTGTGGAGGAGGCCCTTTAATTAAATGAGACTCATTCGTGATATTATTTGCAAAAAGCAACGGCATGCTTCTGCTTTTGTACATCTATAAGAATAAAACTGGAGGATATGAAAGAAGTTCAGTCGCCTTGCATTTGAGTGACAGACAATATAAAGTTTCCCACAAAAATGCAACCAAATCATCACTCGCTGCAAAAACATTCAACGCTAATGCGGCAAAAAATCTGTTATAATAATGAATAAAATATTAAAAGTTTGTATATATAGTAGTAACAACAATAATATTAATAAATTATATAAAATATTTATATATATAATATTTATGTATATATAAGTTCTATGAAACATTAATTAATAATATATGACTTTTTATCAAATCTTATATTATATTATATTAAATTAAATAAATAATTACATAATTATAATCAACAAATATTATTACAGGCATCTGTATATAATAATAATGATGATATTAATTCTACAATTATTATTACAATCTAAAAATAATATTAAAGTCTGTATATATTTTATAATAATGATAACAATAATAATTCTATTAGAATTAACGTTGAATTATTTCATATTAAATGTTGTATTAAATTACATGTCATATTATAATCAATACATACTGTAATTAACAAATATTAATATGGAAGTCTGTATATATTTTTTGTAATAATAATAAAAAATGCATTATATTATTATATTAATATTGAAGTCTGTTTACATTTTTTTATAATAATAATAATAATAATAATAAATTATATTATGACATAAAAAAGTAATATTGAATTACTTTATATTAAATGTTGTATTATATGAAATAACTTCTGGCCCTCAGTAAATGCCATTCTTCCAGTAGATCTAGTATCTGAAAACATTTTACAATATATTACACTAGAAAAACAGGTTTTTTTAAAATAAAATAAAATTTTTACTGTATTTAAAAAAAGATTAAATGCTGCCTTGATGAGCAGAAGAAACTTCCTTTAATATATATATATATATATATATATATATATATATAAAGTCAAACTTTTGAACAGTAGTGTATAATTTCACACGGACAAAAAATTAGTTTTAATTTCAATTAAACCACATCGAGAAAAAAAACAACAACTACATCCTGGTAGAATCCTCCTAATTCAGTTTAATTTAATATTATTGTACAAGTAAAACAAAATTTGCACCTTAGATATATTTACATATGAAAATCGATGTACTTTTTACTAGTTTAAAAAGGCAGGTGCATTGAACATCAGTCTGACAGAAGCTTCTGCGGCCCAGAACGACTCAATCCATCGTAATGCATCCATCTATAATGTTAATGAATCTGTGCTGTTCTTAATTAGACACATCGATTAAAGCCGAGGAGAGAAAGACACAGCGGCTTCCTGAAAACCCTCTGTGATGTATAGACAGACAAGTGAGGGTGTTAAGAGCAGCTGAGGCTCGTCTCAGCCCGTCAGATGGATTACACAGAAACAGCCTCTTCTCCAGAGACGCAAACACACGGGGAGTGTGTGAAAGACCACGGATCAGACACACAATGAACAATCTCACTCGCAGAATGCACTGCGACAAACTAAGAAATAATATTCATCCAAATATCACAAATGTATTTTTTGAAGAATATGTGGTGGGCATTGCTATTACGGTGTGTGTGTGTGTGTGCGAGGGTAGTGTGATTGATGACAGCGGTGGATACCTCACTCAGGGTGGTGTAGAGCTGGAAGATCTGACCTTCTCCCTCCACCTGTCTCACACACAGCTTACAGCACAGCTCACACACACACACACTCTGACGCTCCAGAGTGAAGGAGCAGTGCAGCCGCCGCACGGATCCGCTCCACACCTGAGAGAAACACAGCTCCTGTACACACACACACACACACACATCACCATCACATCACCTCTGCACATAATATATTAATATAAAGTCTTAATAAAATACTTTATAATAAATATTATATAACTTAATCACTTAAATTATATTATTAAATATGAAAATAATGAATCTGTATAACAGTGAAATCTTAAAATGTATTAATAATGCTAAATAATATTAAAATTAAGTAATATTAAATGACTATTTTATCAGGCTAACTCTTTATCATATATCAGTATATATTTAATAAAAATAATAACAAATTACAAAAAAAACTATAAAAGACTATTTTAAATGTTATAATAACTTAATAATGTAAATAAAAAAAATAAAATAATAAAATATTAAAAGTCTGTATATATAGTAACAACAATAATATTAATAAATTATATAAAATATTTATATATAATATTTATTTATATATATAGTAAGTAAGTAAGTACATTTATTTGTCCTCGTGAGGAAATTTGTTTGCATAGCAATCAAGTAGGCATTTCAACATACATACGACATACATCATACACACACACAAGAATAAATAAATAAAAGAAAAAATACAAAGACACATACTACTACACTTAGCCCATAATTCCACATACCCTACACTTATTAACTACCTATTTGATTTAAGCAATACCAGACCAGCTGAGTATCCTATACCTATGTAACTTAGCTATTTAAAAGCTTAATTGCTTGAGGCACAAATGAAGACTTTGATCTATTTTTAGTGAATAGAGGGAGGCAGTACCGTCGCCTAGAAGGCAGTAGTTCGAATGAAGAGGCAAGAGGGTGCCTCTTGTCTCCCACAATGGTTTTTGCCTTGTTCATTACTCTTTCCCTGTAAATGCATTCCACACTTGGTAACGTGATCCCTAATAGTTTACTGGCCAGTGTTACTGTTTTCCTTACAGACTTCTTCTGTGCCTCAGTAGCATTTCCAAACCAGCAGATGATGCAGAAGGCCAACACACTTTCAATAAAAGAAGAATAAAACATCTGAAGCATTTTGTTGTGAACATTAAAAGATGACAATTTCTTTAAAAAGTACATTCTTTGTTGAGTCTTAGTACTGATGAGGTCAGACCACAGATCCCATTTAAGCTTATGGTCAATCACGATGCCAAGATATTTATAATTTGTAACCGATTGTATAGCCTCCCCGTTAATAAAAGTTAAATTTGATGATTGTGTCATTCTAAAATCAATGGACATTTCTTTTGTTTTTGTGGTGTTTAGAAGGAGGCTTGACTTTTCACACCAATTTAAGAAATAGTCAAGAACTGGCCCATGATCCTCCTCATCATCATACAGTAGACTCAACAAAGCAGTATACAAAGCATACTTAATAAGGTGCCTGTTTGGTAAAGTGCTGGTACAAGAATTCGTATATAAAATAAACAATAAAGGAGATAAAACACATCCCTGAGGAGAGCCTGTGCAAGTAGACATCTTGACCGAGAGAGAAGTTCCTGTCCTGACCTGCTGGATTCTACAACTAAGAAAATCAACAATCCAAAAAATCAAGCCAGGTTCAAGTGAAAATTCTGAGGCCAGTCTATCCGCCAAAATACTGGGCTGGATAGTATTAAAGGCCGAGGAAAAGTCCACAAATAAAATCTTAGCGTGGGTCTTTGGTTTCTCAAGGTGAGTGTGCAATAAGTGCAATAGTGTCCCAATGGCATCTTCAACTCCCCTGGAGGCCTGATAGGCGAATTGCAAGGGGTCCAAGAGATGCTGAGTTTCAGATACAATGTACCTCTTTACTAACTGCTCGAAGCACTTCATGACCAGCGACGTTAGTGCAATTGGTCGATAGTCATTTGGTCCAGTGGGTCGCTGAGTTTTTGGCACTGGTATAATTATGGATGTTTTCCATAGTGTTGGGACCTTGTGAAGGTTAAAAGAAGATCTAAAAAGGTCAGTGAACACTGGTGCTAGCTGTTCAGCACAATGTTTTATGACCCTTCCACATATGTTGTCTGGTCCTGAGCTTTTCCGAGAATTACATTTCCTAAAAAGCTGAAGGACTTCTGATTCCTTGATGGAATTATATATATATTTATATATATATATTAAATGTTTATATATACGTTCTATGAAACAATCTAAATTAAATGAAACATTACGTAATATTATATGACTGTGAAATTTGAAATGGAATTTTATATTATATTAGATTAAATTAAATAAATAATTACATAATTATAATCAACAAATATTATTACAGGCATCTGTATATATTTAATAATGATAATAATATTAATTCTACAATTATTATTACATTCTAAAAAATAATTTCAAAGTCTGTATATATTTTATAATAATGATAACAATAATAATTCTATTAAAATTAAGTAAAATTTAACTATTAAATTTATATTTAATTAATTACAATATTTAATTACATGTTATATTATAATCAATACATAATTAACATATATTAATATGGAAGTTTGTATATATTTTTTATAATAATAATAATAATAATAATAAAAATCATTATGTTATTATATTAATGTTGAAGTCTATTTACATTTTTTATAATAATAATAATTAATTATATTATGACATAAAAAATAAGTAATATTGAATTACTTTATATTAAATGTTGTATTATATGAAATAACTTCTGGCCCTCATTAAATGCCATTCTTCCAGTAGATCTAGTATCTGACACTATCATAACCTAAATGAGTTAATCGTCTCTGTGCTATATAAACACCTTAATAAAACCTTTATATGTCAAAAGATGAAACATAAACGGATGTTTCCTCGCCTGGTATTTGGTGAGTAGTTTGCTCTTCCACTGCGAGTGGATGTCATGTATCGACAGTCTCAGGTTGTGGTTGCTGTGACTGAAGTTCAGAGACTTCGGTTCATCGAGTAGTTTCCCGCCGATCTGTTTTTCGATCTGCAGCACCTCCTGCACACACACACACACACACACACAGTACATTTACACTGCACCATTCGCAACACAATATTTAACATCCAAATGTAATGTTAAAATGCATGCTTTTGATGTAACCTTCTCACACTTTTGTCCGTTGAAGAATAATTGTATATTGTTTATATGAAAGAATTAAAAGAGCAGTTTCATGTCTGTATTGTTCAGATGATATGGGATTTAGGTTAGCCAATCATTACCGAGCCCATTTATATATAGTATAGAAGTTTGTTTCATAATAATAATAAATAATAAAAATATGTCATATTAAATGACTTTATTTTAAATGTTGTAAATCATTAAAATATTTAGTAAAGTACAAAATATAAAAAATAAAAATAACAATATTGATGTCTGCATATATTTAATAGTAATAATAATAAATTATACAAAATGATTTACATTTAAATTTCATATTTATATTAAATTATGAAATCACTTAAATTAAAACATAAGAAAAATATATCAATCTTGAAATCTGTAATCCCGGACATTATCTTAATCTAAAATCATAACAGAGTTCATTTACATACAATAGTTCCATAAAAACACAACAGCAGATTCCCGCACTTTGAGTGTGTCCTGCGTGTCGTCGAGGCAGTAAACTCTGATGTGGTAGTCTACACCGGGTGTGACCACAGGCCCAAACACGGCTAGTTTGATTCGCTTAGCCGCTGACGGACAGAGGCTCTGGCCAATCAGACAGTAGGAGCCCAGAGTCTCGGTCAGGATGTGACACGCCTCCTCTCCCAGCTGCACGTAACAGGAAGTCGTGAAGTTCTCCTCTCCAACCACAACCACGTCCTGGACACACAACACACACAACATTTACATATTTACACTATCTACCTACCTACCTACCTACCTACCTATCTACCTATCTATCTATCTATCTATCTATCTATCTATCTATCTATCTATCTATCTATCTATCTATCTATTTATCTATCTATCTACCTATCTACCTATCTATCTATCTATCTATCTATCTATCTATCTATCTATAATCATGACTGTCAGTGGATTAAAATTATTAATCTTAAAGTAATAAAGTACATCTTATTAGTGATTATACCATGGTCTGGGTTAATACTCGATACAATTTATTGCATCAAACCAAACATCTAGTTAGCAGTTACAATAAATAAATAAATAAATAAATAAATAAATAAATAAATAAATAAATAAATAAATAAATAAATAAATAAATAAATAAATAAATAAATATGCCTACCTGTGTGTTTTAATTATAGGTTAAAAAAGCCGAAAGTGTAACGCCCATGGCTAGACAAGCCTTCCATGAAAAAAAAAAAAAAAAAAAGTTAACTTTCTGGCTCGTAAGTTAGCTAAACTGAAGTGTTCTATGAGCTCACGGACTATAAATATATACGGTTGCTAAATAAACCGTCAGGCGTAACCAGGGAAACCAAGTTACTGTTTGTAAAAACTATAGATTTCGATTGTAAAACTAAATAACTATAAACTAATGTTTTAAAAATGCGTTATTTGGCAAGTGACCATGGTATAAGCGGGTTAATGCCCGACGAGGTGTCCATTGTCCAGGTGTTAATGGACTTCGGACGGTTCACGCCTCGCCATTGTCCATTAACACCTGACAATCGACACCTCGTCCTCGGGCATTAAAGGGATAGTACACCCCAAAATGAAAACTCTGTCAGTAATTACTCTCCCTTATGTTGTTCCAACCCCGTAAGACCTTCGTTCATCTTAAGAACATCGAAACATCGAAAAGATATTGTTGAATAAAGTCATTATTTTTGTTTGTTTTTTGCGCACAAAAAGTATTCTCGTCGCCTTGATAAACTTAAGATTGAGCCACTGTAGTCACTGTAGTATTTTATCGATGTCTTTAATAACTTTTCTAGGCCGGAAAGAAGCCTATGGACTAGTATGGAGGAGTGCTCCAGCTCTCAGATTTCATCAATAATATCTTAATTCGTGTTCTGAAGATGAACGAAAGTCTTACGGGGTTGGAACAACATGAGGGTGAGTAAATACTGACAGAATTTTCATTTTTGGTTGAACTATCCCTTTAACCCTTACTTAACCATGTTCCACAATGAAATAATAAATACAAAACATGACAGAAAACTTTCAAAAGTCCTGAAAATAGCTATCCCTGTCTTGGCACAAAAGAATAATTTCATATTATTATTTCCTCTTTTGTGGTTTCTGACAGGTTTTCTATATCCCCACACCGCGTGTGCTTCAGGACATTTGGTCCGCACAGAAATAAAACCCTGTGCAAACACATGCACTGCGAGGGAATCCCGGCCCTGATTCCTCCTGATAAACGCACCCCGTCCTTTCCCCCGCTTCGCTCTTGCAATAATTGTATTTTGTGTTGTCTATTTGTAGAGCCCTGCCATGCACAGCAGGCCAATTTACCCTGCCTGCCTTCACTGATAGTTACATTTATTTTCCAGTCATGTTTCCCTCTCTCTGCAGGATAAGTAGTTTATTGAAATGGAGCGGCTCATCTCCTGAGTTTCCCTGACCTGATTCCTCTCGCTGTGATGCTTTCATTCAGCCACTCGCTGTCCCATTGGCCCGTATTAAAATTCCTCACCTCCCATTGGTCCTGCTGCGTGAGGCTCTTGAGGATGATTTGCCAGTCGTCGGAGTGGGCGTGCGAGCAGTGGTGTAGCGTGAGGATGACGGGACGGGTCAACAGGGCGCCCGCGGGACCACAGCTGACCACAGCGCTGAGAACCGCCTCCCCGTCACCGACCGCCGGCCTGAGAGAGAGAGACAGAAGTATTACACACATTTGCCTGTTTTCTGCTGTCGGAAGGTACAGCAACACACACAACGACAACCAGCACTGTTTGAAAGGTAATAAGGAATTACTATACCCGCCAAACTGTCAGAAAAAGTCAATTGGGTGCTCAATTAGCCTTTCGCCGAGCCCCGCCCCCCTTAGTTACTGTTGCTACCTCCGTCAAACAAATGGTCTAACACGGGCAGCGCGACAGATTGCCATGACAGCAAAGGGTATTCCCGTGTGTGTCAGTGACCTTTTTTGGAGCAATACCTCCGCGATATCAAGCAAGATCGAAGCAAAAGGGGTTACGGTATGCGGTGGAGGGATTTATTCCAAATATAAAATTAAGAAATGAATGAGACACGACTACTATTGATGCTAATGCTTACCAGTCTCAAGAAAAATCAGAAAAACCCCATGACCATGCTAAGTTACCTCAAATGCAACCAGCACAGCCTTGAAGATTTTATAAACTGGTTCAGTGGCTAATTGTTTGGAGTTCGAAATATATAACTTGCGCTGCATATTTATTCATTTTGCCTCCGATACAGGAGGTTCGCTTTAACAAGCAGGTTGTTCATTACCACAGCAACCGATTGCGTGTCATGCTCATGCTGAATGCGATTTTCGTGTTTAAAAAGTAACTAACGTTATGCATAAGAGACGGAAAGAGGCAGAGAACCATACGTTATTTAAGGTTATTTCTATTCGTTACGATATTGATATATGAACTGATGTTGTCATGTAAGCTTCATGCTTTCCCCGTTGCGAACGTCCTCTAAACTGTAGTCTACGGTGCTGCACTGCTAACTTAGCTGACTGCTGCTCATTTTCCCAGAGAATATCATGGTATGTTAACAACAACCCTTTAGAAAATGTACAGTAAGTCCTTTGTGGATCCTCTTGATCTGCTTTCTCCGTGCTTCTTTGACTAATCTCAGTCGCACGCACGCTGCACGGGGCGTCCACACTGTTTAATACATCTTAGGCACGGCTCGCGTTGTGTTTTGGGCTTTGGAAAGGGAAAAAACACAACTTCTCCAGACAATCTCTCGGGGTATCATGTGTCCGATTTACAAACGCCGTGGGCGCACCGCTTACTGTTTGACGGAACAGCTCACACAGTAACGGTTGCTATGATGTGTGATTGGACAATGGCCATTTTGTGGGAGGGGCCGGCGAAAGGTCAATTATCATCGATGAAAACAAATATTTATATTTTTGTGGAAACTTTAATAAATTGTTTCAGTATTTTTTAATGAATAGAAAGATCTAAATAATTTATTTATTTTAAATAGAAATCTTTTGTAACATTAAATAACATATTTTTAATCTTAAAAGTATTCATTTCTTTATATTTTTTCTTACTGTATCTCAAACCTTTTAATGGTTGTGTTTTAAGTATTTAACACATTCACGAATTTTTTTTTATGTGATAATGATACGTAAAGTGTTGTGTATTCATAACATTACCTGGAAAACAACACCATTTCTGCACTCAGTGAGATGTGGGGTGTGATGTTTAGGATGTGTGTGTGTGTATTTTTTTTACCTCATGCTCTCTGTCCTCTGTACGGTCACAAACATCTCGTACACACGACCCTGAGGAATCGCACCGGCTGGAACCAACAAACTCACACCTGCAATGACATTACAGATCGTGGCTAATTAGGACTCAAAATTCAAAATCAATAAATCAACCATCCATCCATCCATCCATCCATCCATCCATTCATCCGTCCTTCCATCCATCCATTCATCCATCCATTCATCAGTCCATCCATCTATCCATCCATCTATCAGTCCATCCATCCACTCTTTCACTCATTCATTTATCCACCCATTCATCCATCCATCCATTCATCAGTCCATCTATCCATCTATCAGTCCATCCATCCACTCTTTCACTCATTCATCCATCCATCCATCCATCCACCCATTCATCCATCTATCCATTCATCAGTCCATCTATCCATCTATCAGTCCATCCATCCACTCTTTCACTCATTCAACCATCCATCCATCCACTCATCCATCCATCCATCCACTCATCCATCCATCCATCCATCCATCCATCTATCAGTCCATCCATCCACTCTTTCACTCATTCATCCATCCATCCATCCACCCATTCATCCATCCATTCATCAGTCCATCTTTCCATCTATCAGTCCATCTATCCACTCTTTCACTCATTCAACCATCCATCCATTCATCAGTCCATCCATCCATCTATCCATTCATCCATCCATTCATCCAATATTTCACTCATTCATCCACACTTTCACTCATTCAACCATCCATCCATCCATCCATCCATCCATCCATCCATCCATCCACTCATCCATCCATCCATCCATCCACTCATCCATCCATCCATCCATCCATCCATACATCTATCCATCCATCCAGGCAGATATCTATCTATCTATCTATCTATCTATCTATCTATCTATCTATCTATCTATCTATCTATCTATCTATCTATCTATCTATCTATCTATCTATCTATCCATCCATCCATCCATCCATCCATCCATCCATCCATCCATCCATCCATCCATCCATCCATCCATCCATCCATCCCTCCATCCATCCATCTATCTATCTATCTGGATGGACGGACGGACAGATAGATAGATAGATAATGTTAGGGGAGTGTTATGTGTCATTTTTGCAGTTCATTACGTGGATTACTAGCTGCTGCCCATCCTGCAATCCTCTCCATTCATTTATCACTGTCACTGACGGTGTTTATCCTCATCACATGCATGCGAGATTGTGAATGTGACATTTCCATCGCATCTTACTGGAAACCAATCCAGCCACATGCCTTAATTAGACTAATGTAGGACTATCAACACAATCAATTAATCATCATAAATTATATCACACGGCGATTCGTAAATATGTTGGGCACTCAGTGAGGACCAGAGTGTGACTGTGCATCATAAATCACACATAATGAGGTGTGTGTGCATGCGCGGGCGATCTCACCTGAGTTGGGAATGATCAGATGACCTCCCAGCGAGTTGAAGGACCCGAACGCTGTGCACGTGGGATCCCGTGTGCGTGCCAGCGTCTGGTTGCGTGGGGTCATGGGGTCGCTGTCCAGAAGAGAGTGGGTGACCTTCGGGGACAGGGTGGCGGAGAGGTCAGAGGTCATGTCGTCCTGAGGGGTCACGGTGCCCGAGGAGTTGTAGACTTTGATCTTGAGGTTTGGAAGTGGCAGTGGCTCCAGCAGAGGGGAGCTGGTCATGGGGATTTTGTCTGAGATGTCGTGGAGGGCATAAACTGGACCGCGATACAGCGCCGCCGCTGTGGACAGGTCAGGGGTCGCGGCCAGCAGATCTGCTGCAAACAGATTACCATTAAATATCATGAATAACATTTGAAGACGTTGGGGAGGGAATTTACTCCTGTGATTAAAGCTGAATTTTCACCAGTCTTCAGTGTCACATGATCCTTCAGAAATAACTCTAATGCTACTGTATGTTCACACCGGATGCGAATAGCACGTCATATTCGCGCCTAGTTTGACGCTTGACCACTTTGAATCCATTCGCCCATCAAGAGCGAATTTGACACACATAAAAAACAAAAGTTTGAAGCGAAATTTATGCGCGTCAGAATTGAAATCCGTTGGCGGACATTTTTTATGTCGACTAAGCATTCATCGAGAGAGTCGCCGCTCTGCATTTGCTCTGGAGAGCAGAACAGCGGCGTGGGGATCATCGTCGGCGTATTTGTGTCCTCCGAACCCGTCGGATTTGCTCGCTCCAGGAGCTGCGCTGGATGGCGGCCGCTGTCAGCGGTACTTCCACCTGTCCCGCTTTCAATTTGATGACCTGTTGTCCCGCATCGGAGCGAGGATCCCCCTCACCCTCATCCATCAAATCTAGCTGTCATTTATTTTTGTTCTGATGATAAATAGAGCCAGCCTCCAAAAGTTATTAACCTGTTCTGTGATTTTTTTCTCTCTCACTTCCAGACACGAACTTATGCACATGTATGTTGGTTGTGTTTACATCATAATAATTTAATATAATCTAGACATGGAATAAATAAAATTAAATACAAAATGAACATGTCTCGTATATTGAAATAAAGTTTTGAGTGATAAAATACTTTGTTGTGCATTAGAACAACACGAATTTAGTCATATTACAAAATAATTTATTGAAGCATCCAGACAATTCACCACGTGAGCAAGCAGCAGGCTTCTGATGGGTTAACGCGGTTCGAATTTGACCAAAGTTCACATTTTTCAGCTCGGACGGCAGACGCGAATTCGCGTCAATGGTCTATATGCACGCATAAGTTCCGCATTTGACGCAAGGATGCTCGTCCATTTCCGGTTGTGGAGATTAAAGCGGAGGAGAACCGAGGAAAACGGGATTATGGCAGAGTCTTCAATATTTACTGTCCTCCCGTCTTTGAAACGAAACGTACATACGTTTAGATGTAATTTTATATATAGTTATGTTTAATTAATATAATTTTAAAAAGAAGCATAAACACAACGAGGGGTGTCTGTTTTATCTGTTTTTGTGACTAACGTTTCTTTATTATAACCATGGAGTAAAAAATTCAATATAAATTCTCGGTATTGCGATCGGCGGAAGTTATCGAGCATCCTTAATCCTTCACCGGAAATACCGCCGTGCATAGAGCCCATTGCGTGAATGCACAAATAGCACTAACTAAATCATTTGCGTGTAACGTACTTAATGCACCAGATGCTCAATTCGCACAGATGCTCAATTTGCGGCATTCGCGTGAACTTGACACGCGCATGAGGCGTATTCGCGTCTACCGCACCACGCTCTACGCCTCATTCGCGCCGTAGGATTTTTTATGCGCGTAACGCGTCTTTGCATTGACTTAACATTGAAATCATTCGCGCCTCGCGAGCTATTCGCGTCCGGTGTGAACGCGCCATAATATGATGATTTTACTGCTCAAGAAACATTTCTGATTATTATCAATGTTGAAAACAATTGTGCTGCTTCATATTTTTGTGGAAACCGTGATTCTATTCATCAGAGAATTCTGAAATAATTGTAAGAACAGTAAATGTTTTGTAACATCATACTGTACTTTTTCATCATCCTTGCAGAATATATATATATATATATATATATGTTGCCAAATCTCTTGAAGTCATTCTTCACATTTAAAAAGACATACTGTAGCTATTTGGTAATTTTCATATGCAATAACCAGTTTCATCAGGGCATTTCATCTACACACTCGCAAATAATTTACTCCATTACATAAAAAAGCCACAGCGGTTGCAACTTTCATTTTCATTTCCCTAGAAGCGACAATCTTTATTCAGCCAAAACACTGCTTTAATCATATACGGTTTTTGACATATTCTACATCAGTTCTGCATAATTTAAATTCACAACTTGGATGTAAACAGCTACTCTACTCTCCACTTGTATTGAGCTGGAACGGCGCATCTTGGTGACTCCATACAGGTTTGGAAAAAACATAGCAGTGGCTGATTGACTCTTTTTTGGGGTGACCTATTCCTTGTATGTTTTTTTGTTGTGTGCTATTTTGAAATGAAATCACCGTGTGTGTGTGTGTGAGAGAGAGAGAGAGAGAGAGAGCTTGTAAAGGACTCTTATAGCCAGCGGCTGGTAATCTCCATACTGATTGCTCATTAACATTCAGCTTCCAACAGTGACTAAACAGAGGATTGTCACTTCGCACACCAGCTCTCTTTCTCTCTCTAGTTACTCAGGTGTGAGCATTACTCACACTCCTGACGCTCGAATTCAAGTTATTCATCATGCGGTGATCGGTGAGACGGAGCAAACCGCACTGGATTGCATCACACCTGCCGATGCAAACGCATCCCAATCTACAGCCTCTGGCGGGAAAGAGCAATACAGGAGAACTGAGGGATGTGGAACGTCTCGCTCTACCATCAAAACATCCCCTACCGCGGTATTCATCAACTCATTCACTGCCGCTTTCGCCCCGACAGGGTGCCATTTACACCTACAGCCCGCCGCATGTTTAATTAACACAGAAAACCAGCGAGAGAATGAGGAGAAAAGCGAGACAATACGAGAGCGAGCGGAACGACCATTCCTCATTAATGATAACCTGTTCAGGTTGGAGAGTGACAGGCATTCTAATGTTCCTCAAATGAAATGTCACCTGAGTCTCACACACACACTCACACACCTCACAATTTAACACCGGAACACTGCCTTGCCTTCCATTCCGTTCACCACTTGATTGGAATTTTAATCATTCCTGTGTCTTACGGTGACACACACACACACGTTCCTTGCTGAAACTGTTGCATTGACTGAAATCATCAGTAAGAGAGATTCTGTCTGAATAGTGTTTTGAATGTTTTACTAAAGCAATAATCCACTCATGGATGTGCGTTATTGTGATTGCAGTGCCTAAAAGCCTAAAAACAGCAAAATGACAAAAGACACCAATGTTCAAAAATAGTTACATTTATGATTAAAGGGATGGTTCACCCCAAAATTAAAATTCTGTCATCATTTCGTCACCCTCATTTTGTTCCAAACCTGTAGGCCAATTACTTTCTTTTCCTGTGCAGATCATTTGAAGAACGATGGGGTCCGCAGACAAGAAAAAAATCCATTGAAAATTCAAAAAATTCAAAAAAATATTAAATTTTTTTTTTAAATTAATTACCAATCTACCAATTAAATTAAATTTACCAATCTACAAATTTCCAATCTTAAATTTACCAATCTACCAATTAAATTAAAATCTACCAATTAAATAAAAAAAAATTCTACCAATAGTCACTTCAACGGATAATAATTTATGGTTTAAATTAGATGTGTCAGTTAAACACTTTATTAACGCCATTAACGCAAACGTAACTGCGTAAATTTTTTTATCGCGCGATTAACAAACTTTGTCGTTTTTCTC
Source organism: Pimephales promelas (assembly GCF_016745375.1). Next base: position 4,213,388 of record NW_024121321.1, on the reverse strand, counting down.
ACATGCTTTTGCAACAGGACATGGCATGCGCGAGGATGTTTTGTTGCTTCGTCGACAAAAGTGCAAGCGGATCTAGCTAGACCGGAAACAAAACAGGCACGACACGCACACTTGTTTAGGCTTGCGAGCCGGCCAAATAGTAGGCTAACGTTACGTTTTGAGTGGATGACGAGCGCGAGACGCCGAAATGGATGCCAATAAGATTCTGAATGGTTTCATTGACAAGACCAACGTGACATGTGTGTTTTGTCGTTGTGAACTGAGCTATCATCATCACAGCACGTCACACACACACACAGCTGATGCGAATTCTCCGCTCCCTCGTCAATATCAGGACCTCGTCAGTATTTCTTTCACCCTTTTATTGATGGACAGTGTTGAGATTATTTGCTCCAAGTGAGAATGTTAGTGTGAAATTGAACACAGTATATGCCAATGTTGTTTTCAATAAAAAAGCAAGCCGATGCACTTCTCAATGTTGATAAGAGCATTAAAATGAGAGAAAATAATGGGACAAAAAGAAATCAAGAGACATTTAGAATAGATAAAAATGTGTGATTTAATCGCTAAGTTAATTATGACGATAAAATATTTTAATCGTTTAACAGAACTAGTTTAAATATATAATATATATTTTTTTATAAATTCATTTTGTGACCGTAAATTGTTTTATGCGCATTACATGTTCACATATTTGTTGAAAAATACAGTACAAGTAGTAATAAATAAATAATAAAATAACTGTTTTCTATTTGAATATATTATAAAATAATCATTCTAAAATGCCGATTTGCTGCTCAAGAAACATTTCTTATTATTATAAATGTTGAGCTGTGCTGCTTTATATTTTTGTGGCAATCACACTTTTTAAGCAAGATTCTTGGTAACACAATATTTCAATAGTCCACTTTAGACATTCTGCTACTAACTATAAGTAACTTTGCAACTACATGTTAACTATCTCTCATTAGAGTATTAGTAGACTGTCTGCTTAAGATTTGATAACTCTTTATTGTGATGGTCCCCCAACAGACATTCGACTAACTATAAGCAACTTCCCAGCAAACAAATTTAGCTTCTGGGAACGTTAGTTTTTGGTTCCCAGAACGTTCCTAGAACTTTCCCTTAAGGTTAGGGGAAGGTTCCCGGAACGTTCTCCTTACGTTATAAAAATGGAACCTAAAAATAACCTACATGGAACGTTCCTATAACGTTCTTGTTTGGTTCCCAAAAAAATAACCTCATGGGACCATTCGGGAACGTTAGGGGAACGTTCTGTGTTTGCAACAACAAGTCAACTTATTCTTCTAACCCGAATCCTAACACCTAACCATAACCTAACAAATATTAAGCAGACAGTCTACTAATACTCTAATGAGAGATAGTTGACATGTAGTTGAAAAGTTACTTATAGTTAGTGGAATGTCTAAAGTGGACTATCGAAATTCTTTGATGAATAGAAAGTTCAAAGGAACAGCATTTATTTGAAAAATAAACTTTTGTAGCATTATAAATGTATTTACTGTCACTTTAATGCATCATTTTTTAATAAAAGTAAAAATTTCTTTACATAAATCCAATCCGAGCTCAGCACTAAAAGCCGTATGGTCTCACCTGAGCGCGCCTGCTTGATGCTGACAGGCTGAAAGCCACCGTTCAGCACAGACGAGTCGATGATGTCAGAGTGAAAGCGCCGATGCGTCTTGCGATACACGAGCAGAGCCACGATAACAGAGACGACCAGACACATGACCACCGCCATGATGATGCCCACGTACAGCGCCACCTCATCTCCACCCGGAGCCGCTGCGGGACAGACAAACACAGGGCACGCTCACCATCAATACACTACTATATACAGTACTGTCTGCTAGTTAAAGAAACAGTAGTCATTACTCCATGGTGACATGTTTAAAACACTATAAGATTAGTGGAATAAATAAATAAAATAAAACAAAATTTTAATATTAGATGATACCCCCCTGGGATATTAAACAAAATAAAATGAGTTTCATTTGAAGTAGTAAAATTACTTAAACTAAAACTAAAATAGAAATAAAATAAACTTAATTAGAAATAAATAAATAAATAATAATAATTAATATATATATATATATAAATTAAAATAAAAGCAAATTCAAAATATTAATAAATACAATAATTTATATTATTATTATTATTATACAATATTATTATAGAATTATTATTTTATTATTATATTATTATCCAATAATTTATTATTTATAATAGTTTATAAATAATACTAAAATAGCACTGATCCAGGCATATAATGTGTTCAGAAAATTTGCATACTGTGCACATTATACATACTATATCGTGCAGAAATACTAAATGTGATTATGCCACACCAGTCACACATTCAGATAGGTAAAATCAAATGTTATTTACATAATAGCATATTTGCTTATTAAACATAGCCAACAAAGCATTTTTTGCACAGACGATAACTGAATGCCTCTCACAAGGTTATATGATAACAAAGTTGCAAATTATTACTTTAAAATGGTTGAATAACGCCTACCGATTCAACTATTTTTAACACTCAGTGCAGAGTTTCATTTCAAATGACAGATCATCGTAGCGGCATATGGGTTAAAGGTCACGCCCGAGAATGGCCTTTAAAACAAAGGCATTAATCAGTATATAAACCCTGTGCATCAATCATTAAAAAGGAGTTTTCACAGTAAGAGAGAGAAAATTAGACCGCCGACTGCAGGAAGATGAAAAAAAACACCCTGAAAATAGTCGGACTGAGAGAAGAGAATCCAGTCCTTTAATTTAATGAGCCTATAAATTATTACGTGCCATATTGCTCATCTTCCTGGAAATCAGCCTCATTCTTCAGCAGACTGCAGGAGAACAATAGTGACATGTTCATCCGACCTCTTTTCCTGTGGATTCTCTCTGCGTGCGTGCCGTGTGTGTGTGTGTGTGTGAGAGCGTTCTGAATCTGTGTATGTGAAGATTAAAAGGGGATCAGGGCCAAAATGAAACCGCAGCGCTGAAACATCAAAGAGAGAAGCAGCTAAAATCGTCACAGTCTCTGATGTTTAAAGTGTGTGTGTGTGTGTGTGTGGTTAAATCCCCTCTTATGTATCTATTGGACACGCACGCTGGCACTCATCACTCATTAGTCGCATTAGAAAGCAACAAAGGTACACAGATTAAAACTCCACTCATGCTTCAAACATCCGACTTATCAGGCTGACATTGACAGCTGCATGTCTTAAAGAAAGACTACACTCAGGGTTATGAATATTCATTAGGATCCTTCACAGACTTAAGCTCATTGGTTAAGCCCACACTGATCCACCTTACCAGCAGAGGGCGCAAAAATGACAACACACACAAAATACACAAAATTGTTTCAAAGCAGATTTACAGAAAATCATGATGTTGATAATTATATCTTAATATCTTCATACCTTCGTCACATTTAGCAGATTAGAGCGGGGTGAAAATATACTTTACATTTCGCGACGAAACAAGCAATCAAAAAATGTAGATGTGCTATTTTAGTACGTAACGCCTAAGTGAGTCTATATGCAGATGAATTTGGACATATTTGTGACCCTGGACCACAAAACCAAATCACATGGGTACATTTTTTAATTGTTAGGATATGACAATATTTGGCCGAGATCTGAGGGTACACCTTATATGGGTCAAAAATATCGATATTTCTTTTATGCCAAAAATCATTAGGATATTAATTAAATATGATGTTCCATGAAAATATTTTAAAAAAAATATTTTCAAGATTTGTTATCACAACATTTTTTCTTTTGTCAAATCAACTTAATTTATTTAGTTCAGATAACTTCTTATTTAGAGTTTGTTATGATTAATTCATTCTCCTTCATTGTATTAACTCACTTTTTCCAGTTCAATCAAAAAATTTTAAGGCAACCAGGTTACTTACTTTTTTAAGTTAAACCAACAATATTTTTTTACAGTGTACCAAAAAAAAAACATTGAGAAATTGGCCTTTAAAGTTGTCATTTACAGTATGTTCGGGACAGTGCTGCATTCACTAAAATAAATGTATTATATATTTACTATAGGAAATTTAGAAAATATTTTAATGGAACATCATATTTAATCAATATCCTAATGATTTTTGGCATAAAAGAAATATCGATAATTTTGACCCATATAATGTATAGTTGGCAGACTTGGCACAAATATACCCGTGCGACTTGTGACTGGTTTTGTGATCCAGGGTCATATTTTTATACAACTTTATATAAAGAGCTGGGCGATAATTTAGTTACATCTTACAATTGAATAAATATACATTGTAGTATATCGCTTTATGTGAGTGTATTGTGTGTATGGATAACAATTGGATGTAATAGGCCTACATAAAAAAACATTATATTTATAGAGCTGTGCATAGAACAGTTTGCATTTTGTGACGAGCAAGGCGACCATTTGAGCTTATAAAACTTAAACTTTGTTATTTATTTTTTAAATGAGCGATCGTTTCGCTAGATAAGACCCTTATTCATCGTCTGGAATCGTTTAAAGCCCTTTGAACAGTTTGCAGTTTGCACTGAAACTGTCTTTTGGACCTTGAACCGTTTGGTCCCCATTGAAGTCCATTATATGGAGAAAAATGCTGGAATGTTTTCATCAAAAACATTAATTTCTTTTCGACTGAAGAAAGAATGACGTGGACATCTTGGATGACAGTCAATTATCAGCAAAAGTTTTTTTTTTTTAAAGTAAACTACTCCTTTAACAGTAAGTATGAGCAATTATAATAGAGATGCTTGACTCAGTAAACAAAATAGCTAGACAGTGAAATAACTAACCTTGAGAGCAAAAAAAAAAGTGTGTTTACAGTATAAAGCAGCCGTTCAAATGTGTGTCACAGCAGGCGGTCACACTAAACAGCGTTGAGCATGTGACCTTTCATCATCTCTCATGTCGTTATAGTTTTTCCTCAGTGACCGCAGAATCATCTTTCCTCGGCAGTATTGATTTGCTCACACCCATAATTAATTTACAATTAGTGGAAAAATTGATCACAGCTGTGTCCTAATGACTAATATTATTCGATTACTGACTGTGACCAAACATGATTGTCATTAGTTATTTCTCTCATTAACCATTACGGTCTGATCTCTGCGTGTGTGTGTGTGAAACCGATACGCGGTGTACAAATTACACAATGACTTTCACGCAGAGTCGAATTTGTTGAAGGATCTATACAAATAATTATTCATATAATTTTGCTAACACTTCGCAATAAGGTCCTACTAATGTTAATTCATGCATTGACTAACACGCATTTAAGTATTTTACAGTATTTATTAATCTTTTTAACGTTGATAAAAACACAGCTGTTCATTGTTAGTTCAATGTCAGCCCAGGTACATATACTAATGTTAAAGGGATACTTCACCTCTGGAAAGATGAATGTGTATTTAAAAAGGTCATTTATGTAGAAGATATGTGGAATTATTTTTGAATTTGGAGCTTTCTAGACTGAGAAAAGCTAAAAAATGTATTTTTGGCTCATGTGGATGAAAGACAACAACTCCCAGAATGCACTTGCTTCGCTGCCCTAGGAGGCCACGCCTACCGGTAATAGAGCGCAGTCGTTAAACAACAAGTCTAGGCTACTAGTGAATCTCGTGATGTGACTACCCGAAAATGTGTTTCGAGATCGCCCGAAATGTCCGGGATTGGGCTTTTGCGTTCTACAGTCGCCATTCATCATGTTTCCTGTGGCGAGCGGGACGAGTGAGGGCCGCGGGAGAACGGCGCGAGGCCGGTGGCGTGATTACCGATGAGTGACACCTGTGAGACGCACCGGTCTCGTATCTCTCACGGAGGAGCGGGAATTTTCTCAGCAATGTTAAAACGCACATCAACAGCGTTCATGTAAACACTACATTCAGATTCACCAATCAGAATTGAAACAAAAGCTGTGCATGTAAACAATGAATGGCGACTGCAGAAAGCAAAAGCTGAATCCCGGACATCGACTGCCGGACATGCCCGGGGAAAAGAGGATGGTATCTCCGACTACTCAGCTTTCTCCACAGAACAAGAGTCTGCTAGCTTAGCTTCCAAAACAAGATGGCCGACACTATGTGTTCATTCTGTGAGTGAGATCGCCCTCTATGGGCGGGTTGAGGATATGCGGGACAGACCCGACTACTGATGATTTTTGGGTCATCGGTGGATTTTTTCCAGACTAAAAATACATATATCTGAGGGTGGACAGCACGGTAATTCGAAAATACTACAAGTTTCCTTCAAATACAAAGCTTAACGCTAAATCCTGAAGTATCCATTTAATAAATGATTTAGAAGTATGTTTCATTGTTATTGCTTTTTAGTCTCTTTTAAGCTACAAAGACAGATGTTTTTTTCTTTTTCATTGGAATAACACTAAAGATTATTCACAATAAGACCAGAAACATGTATTATGAAAACAAAAGCAGTGTTGCATTTATGCATTCAGACACGTGCACACGTGAGCGTTTGCGTGCGGCAGAAAGGATGTTTCTATGCAGGAGCACGCTTGGCTTGTAAAGGCTATTGATTGCATGAAGGAAGTGATTAAAGTGTTGGGACAGTGCAGATGCTGAGAGGGTTAATGAGGGGAAGGCAGTTTGATCGTCTGCGGGCGGAAGAGCTTCTGCTGATCAGATTCCCTCGGCATCGATCCACAGGGGTTTAACTGAGCGCACACACTCAAGAAAGTTAAACTATCATCTTTTCAGTGGAGTACAGTCTCTCACAAAAAAACAACAACATGATTATTATTATAAAATGCAACATTATTATTACCCTGAAGATCGGTCGATACAGGTGAAACTGTATCACTGGCCTATATAGTGTTGACCTGGTGGCTAATCTTCACTGATTTTACATTCCATTAGTAATAGAGAGCCTAAGTCCCTCCCCTTCTGGTCGACCACCATGGGACCTTATTTCGGAAAAATATTGAATGGTAGTCAATGGCGAGAGACAACAAATATTTTGATTTTGTTTGAATTGTGCCCTGAATTACACATATGATGTTTGTCAATTTAAAAGATACATTTTAAAGTAAAGAAAGTCGCAGTTTGATGTAAAACCGTTGAGGTATAAGACTGTGAAAATACGTAATTACAAAGACTACAAACCCCAAAGGCGCACATTTTTATGGAAGCTTGTTTCCGCCACTGAATAAAAAAATATAATAAATAATTGTGACTTTTTATCTCACAATTCTGACTTTTTTTCTCACAATTGCGAGTTTACATCTCGCAATTCTGACTTTATAACACATAATTGCGAGTTTATATGTCGAAATTCTGACATCTTTTCTCAGAATTGTGAGATATAAACTCGCAATTGCGACTTATTAGGCCAACTTTTTTTCCCCCTCAGAATAGTTTAAATCTCACAATTCTGACTTTATATCATGCATTTCTGACTTTATAACACGCAATTGCGACTTTATTCCTCGCAATTCTGACTTTATAACTCGCAATTTTGAATTTATATCTTGCAATTCTGACTTTATAACTCGCAATTCTTACTTCATATCTCGCAACTCTGACTTTATATCACGCAATTCGGACTTTATATCTCGCAATTCTGACTTTATATCACGCAATTCTGACTTTATATCTCGCAATTCTGACTTTATAACTCGCAATTGCGACTTTATATCACGCAATTCGGACTTTTTATCTCGCAATTGTGAGAAAAAAAGTCAGAATTGTGAGATAAAAAGTCGCAATTATTTACTTAATTTTTTTATTCAGTGGCGGAAACAAGCTTCCATACATTTTCTCTCAATGAATGAAGTTAACTTTACTGAGGCTGTCTGTCATTGTTTCTACAGTCTTACGTTATAATCGTAACGTTACGCCGCCCTACCTGAGTGTTTTGTACCAGACTGCACACACACGAGCAGCGGATCTCGTTTCTCTTCCCGGGAGATGTAGTTCACAGAGCGATTTTCACATAAAACTAAATGTTACTCTTCTGTTGTATGACAAACTGACGTTTTTGACTTTCAGGATTATCTTTTAAATTGACAAACATCATATGTGTAATCGAGGGCACAGTTCAGACGGAATAAAAAGATAAGTTGTCTCTCGCCATTGACTACCATTCATATTTTTTCCGAAATAAGGTCCCATGAGCCGGAAGCGGAGGGGCGGGACTTAGGCTCTCTATAGGAGTGTGAAGGTTGAATTAGCAGAGCTGAACAAAAAATATTGCAGTTCACACAACATAAAGTATAAAATGTATCAAAACTTGAATTTCGGACCTTGGTGCGGACTTTCAGGTGTGAAAACGCCCTGACGTGATGTTAGCATGTTGCTAAGCTAACCCTGCAATACGCATAGCTTAATAATAAACAGCACACACAAATATTGGGCAGAATTGAACCAACACTTAGAGACTAAAATAATTATAATTTACATTTCATTCATGTTTTATGTGATTTTACACGGCGTTTGTCACAGTGCGTTCTGGGATTGCATGCTCAAACCGATCTCACAGGAATTCGTACGAATTTTACGAGGTGGCTAATTCGTATGACCTCACTCGTACGACTATCTATCGATTTTGCTAAATCGTACATGTTTTACGAATTAGCCAATTCGTATGAATTCGTACGAATGACCTACCCCTGACCCCGCCCCTAAACATAACCGTCACGTGGGTTTAGACAAATCGTACGAATTCGTACGAGTGAGTTCGTACGAATTGTTACGAATTAGCCACTTTTGAATCACTCGTACGAATTGGTCGTGAGATAGCGCAAACATGCATGAAAGATAC
>NW_024121321.1:4132065-4199565 GCF_016745375.1 Pimephales promelas | reverse complement strand
AGAGCGTATGTGTATGTGTGTGGATGAGAGTTGAGAAACAACACACAGAACATAAAATGGAGCAAAACACGAAGCAAAACATCAAATCAAAGGACTCTGACAAACAGACTGCATGCTTTCACTCCCGTAGACGGCGAGGAACAGAGCGCATAGCGAAAGAATATAAAGCCAAAGATACTGCGAGACAAGAGATATGGACCCAGAAAACCAAAGCAAGAAAATGAAAGACAAAATAGACACTCACATGTAAACCCCTCCTCTCCCGTCCCTTTAGGCTGAACGGATAGCTGATATACTGAACCTTCAGAGAGAGGAAGGGGGGTATTAGACAAAATAATATGAATGTCAAACAAAAACAGCGAGATGTGATTTGGTGATGTGAGACCGAAATGCCTAAACAGAAGATACATGAGAAACTGAACATGCAGATGCTAATTCATGTGAAATCTCACGACGGAGGGAAACAACACACTGTACCAACACATACCAGCTGGAAACATCTAACAGTCAGGCTCCCCTGGTGAGATGGTAATCAGGTAAACATGTGGTTATCACAATTTTGTCACACTTATGGTGGAAATAGTTTCAAACTGCAGCCAATCTACAATCTCGTGATGTAGACTAGAGCAGATGAATTGCAGACAAGCTAAAACTGACAAGCTTTTTATTTAAGCTGATATAAATTGTATTTTTGCCATATTCAACTACGCGATAGTTTGGGGTCAGTACTTTAGTCGTTTTTTTTTATTATTCAGCAAGGACATTACATTGACAGTAAAGACCGAAAGAACGTTCTATTTATCAAAGAATCCTGAAAATGATGTATCACGATTTCCAAGCACTTTTTAACACTGACAACAATACATTTCTGAGCAGCAAATCAGCATATTTTTGAAGGATCATGTGACACTGAAGACCGGCTATATAAACTGAACCAAAATTAAATGTGTTCAGGATTCTGTATCAAGTACTGTATTTGTGGATTTTCTAGACTATTTTAAGCAGGATATAATAAAATTTTAGCGTATGGCTTCGGCAGGCATGTACAACGATATTAAGCTCACAGATATATACACTAGACCTCACCTGGGGGTTCTAAGCATGCGTCAAAACCGCCGCCATCTTGGAACAGGGGTCTTGTCATAGGAAGTAGCTAGGTAACGCTGCTATCTCTGCCTTTACTTCGAATTCATTGATGGTGGCGGACTTTTGTGCAGCGTATGATGTTCGCGGATGAAATCTGAACTTCATCCGAAGAATGTTTAAAAAAAAAAAATAAATAAATAAAATAATAAATTTTCTTTCTGGAATCAATGATAAATACTTTGTACATGTCTGACCGTTGGAACAAACCAAAAAAACAAGAAAAATCGCATTCATGATGATTTATGGTGATTTTATTTGCGTTAGACCTGTGTCTACTACATTGACGCTGATGCATTAAAGTGGAGGGGCTCCCCTGTTTCAAGATGGCGGCTCTATTGACGCATTCGTTCTAATGAACTGCCGTATCCAAGGTGAGGTCTAGTGTATATGTCTATGTATTAAGCTGAGCAGAGAGTGCCTTAGTCCTACCCAGCTCTACGGCGCCCCACAATCATCCAATGTAAATCTGTGGTGAAAAATGGAACTGCAACGTGCTCTGATTGAGAGCCATTGGGGCTAATTTCAAACTGCCCGCAACAGGATTTTGAACACGGTCCTGAAGCCGCCTTTCCACTGCACACGACATTCGCATACGATTGTCGTATTTCGCCCCCTGGTGTCAGTTGCACGGAACTTTGAAATTGGTCGTGAAGCAACCGTTACCCTCGGATATTCACAATGGTAAAATTAATGATTTTAATTAATGTAATGCATGCATAAATATCTACACAAAACAAATGACCCTCAATACATCTCAAATAAAAACATAGTACATTTTATAGAGCTAATTAATATATTGATTTAATAATTATAAAATATTTTTTTCTGCTATAGTTAATTATAACCAATATTTTACAGAAAGAGTGTTTACAGAAAAACATTAAAGAGTTCAAATATTTGTAATTCTAGCCTCGCACTCATAGTTTTTATTAGAATACATCACTTCCGGTTGGCCGGTCGCATACGGTCTAGCCGCAGAAGTTCAGATATTTCAACGGATCCAAAGCTCAAATCGGATCCGAATTTTCCGCACACGCATATGATCGGAACGCCGCCTTCACACTGGCAGTTGAAATCAGCTCCGATGCGGCTGCGAAACGACCGGAAGTCATTCATTTCCTATGGAGATTCGCAGACCGCATGCGAATGGGTCCGAAACGGGTCCGACCGAGTGCGGTGCGTAGAAAATCGTGTCCGTTGGTCATCCGGATACGTTAAAAAATTTGAACTCGTGCGAAAAGCAACGGACGGTTCCTATCCGACAATTCCAGCGGAAGTTGAGCGTTGCTATGGTACTGATAAACAAACCTGAATTATTAACTTTTAATAAAATAAATTATGATTTTATTACGATAAGTTGTCATGTCATTTTTTATTTTCATGACTTTCAAACGTTTATAAGGGCAGTTAATACAATTAAATTGAAGGTAGACATTGAACTATTGACCACTATATCACATATTTTAGCCGACATGACACGTCAACGTATCATCAGAGAGATCATACAGAACTGACAGAATCAAACTTTAATGATAAAAAAATAAAACAGAATCAAACTTTAATCTCTCCGCCATTTTTGTTCTACCCGTGTCCGACGCTTTTCACTGTGCAGTACGACGTCCGTTGGGAACGTATTGCGTATTACGGAGCTGATTTCAACTGCCAGTGTGAAGGCGGCGGAACTCCCCGCAGCTCCCGTACGACTCTCCGTTGGAAATTAATGACTTCCGGTCCGACGGCGGTCGTTTGTCGTGTGCAGTGGAAAGGCGGCTTGAGGCGTTGCTGGGCGCCGCGGACAGACGCCGAATGGCGCCGCCAGTATGTGTACACTTACAGATAATAATGTGTTCGAATTTTAAAGATGTGGCGCGACGCTGCGCTGAGCTTCTCGTCCGGTGTGCGACCCCCTTAACGTTAATTTTGTGAAACTGTAGCTGTGGTTGAATACTTACACGACATGAAAAGATGTGTCAAATGTACATTAAATTGATTTTTTATTTTTATAAAGTTGCCAAAAAGAAGGACCAACCACGTCAACTCCTTGCAAGAGACCTGCCCCTTCAAACCCTCTCCGCCATAGCTTCGTCCAGTGACTCGTACAGTAACTAATTTACTTTTAAACCTGACTTTTCTTGCGGTTATTTCAGTTTAATGAAAAACAAGCGTGTCATTAAACGCAACATTTATAGAAATCGAACTTTACCTCATCCATGACAACTAATTTTCGATTCCCGTCTGACTGATTTATCCACGGTGGAGTTGAAAACAACAGTTCCCATCATTCCGCGTTCCTCCACGTCGTCTTCAAGCAAAGCCGTTGTTGTTGTTTTGAATGTAGCGCCCTCTAGCGGCACCTAAATCTTAGGTATTGTAGCTTTAAGATTGAGCCACTGTAGACACTCAGACTATTTTAACGATGTCTTTAATAACTTTTGGGCCGGCCAGTTTCGATCCCTGGTGTGATCCAGCTCTCAGATTTAATCAAAAAAATCTTAATTTGTGTTCTGAAGATGAACGAAAGTCTTACGGGGTTGGACATTAAACTAACCCTACGATACTTTTAGGAAAGGCAGCCCACTTGGCAGGTCTGTTCTTTGTATCAAATTAATGAAAGTTTAAACATGCTAATGTGAATAGCCTTGTGTAGTTTAAACATGTTTTATGTTTGTTTTGAGAATAGAATTGTTTTTTTCTTTTCCTCACCTCTAAAACGACATTCGGAGGCAATAAATACTACATTAAGGCAATACTAAGATAGCAGTTCATGCCTGTCAATCAACATAAGAGCATCACCCTTAGACGTTAGACCTGCGCAAAAGTGTGTGTCAGCGATTACAACATAAATCTTACAAAATATTTATCACGAACTAGCGCTAAGACCCAGAATCTGCCCTACCTACATTTACACTCAGGAGCCGCTACTGCTGAGAGACTCGAGTTGAGTGGGGTTAAATGGATTGTGCCTGCTCAACTTTTAAGGGAAAGAACTTTTAAAGTTTAAACTTTAGTGAGGAAGTGCCTGCGGGGGAGAGAGAGAGAGAGACATGAGGTCCATTACACAACACAAAACAGGAGATTGCCTCTCTCTCTCTTTCTCATTTCTCTACACACAGCAGACAAATTAAACTGCCACGCTGATGGCTCATGATTACATACATTCATGTCACCTGTCAGTTCTGTAGAGACGGTCAAACCACTAGTTTCTCACAGATTCTCACCACCAATTTGTGTCCATTGTAACAGTGATTAAATCAAATCAAACGCCATGTTTATGTGCTTTATTACATACAGAAGAAATACACAAATCCACTAATTGCATTAAAGTCACCAAAGAAACAACATTAGCAATGTATTATTTCATAACTTGCATTAAAGGATTGGGTTAACTACGGCCTGCAACCAACAACAAACAGCCTAAAACAGCAGCTGCATTTACATGGACCCTTTTAATCGGATTGACGGCTCATTTGGACTTTTAAACACCTTAATCGATCCGATTGTGTCCATGTAAACGTAGCTAGTGACTAAACAGATGATGACAATAACCAATAATCCACACGGCCTTGGTGAAATCTGCTGAAAGGAAAGCAATTCAGAGGCGGAGGAAGTTTTGTGCAAGATTCTGTGGACAATTTTTTTTTTTTTTTAATAATGACCACTTATGAACTAGATCAAATATTAATTTGAGTAATCGATCAAAAGAGTTCTCTAAAGTGCCTGCCTGTCATATTACAACTTTCTTTAGCCAAGTAAAATTGTATTAATTACTGATAATATTTAATACACAATCTTTTCAATTTGGCTGTATAAATGTTTTTTTTTGTGTGTTTATAGGTTACTAGTGTAAATGTACTGTATGTGCTCATTGAGTTTTAGTCACGTTTTTGTTAATCTTGATTTCTCACAATTTGTGTGTTTTTTCTGGATTGAGATGGAGTGAACTGTGACACAAACAGAGACGTCGTGTAGCCGTGCACAGAAGACCAACGGGCACGGTCAAGATTTAAATAATATTTAATGATAATAATTATATACAGCCAAATAATAATTCAATTTCATATCATAAACCCCTAGAACACTAGGAATATACAACATATGCCACAAGGGATAAATCTGTGATACTTTTGTGGGGTTTTTTTTATAAAAAAGACTGCCAATTTATGGATGAGGATGAGCAGGACTTTTTTTAAATTTTATTTTTATTTATTATTTTTTTTACAATTTCTCATTATTTGAAATAAAGCCGAAATCAAGTAAAATATAAATATCAGATGAAAAAAAAAAATCAGCTTAAACGAAAATGAGAAATGTTGATTTGGCAAGTTTAAGTTCTAAAACAACAAACATTTAAATACATATAATAAATTAAAATTAAATATTAAAAGCACATAACAAAATGACTGAAACCTAAAATTAAAATGAAAACTGAAAATATATATTAAATTAAAGCTAATAAGGGTTATTTATCAGGGTTTAGCAGTAGGCGAATATACAGTCAGTGGTGGAGGAAGTACTGAATCTCAGTACTTAAGTAAAAGTACAAATAACCAGATAAATATTTACTTTAGTAAAAGTAGAAGTAACACAATGACAACCATACTTAAGTAAAAAGTAAAAAGTACTTTATTTTAAATGTACTTTAAGTATTAAAAGTAAAAGTACTTGCATAACAATTTATTCTCTTAATGTCTGTTTTCTAATGATTAATAAAACATTTAATTCTAACTCATTCAACCTAATAGCCTACTCCTATATTGATGTTCAATAATTATGGAAAAAAATGTCACCATTTCTGAAACAAGCTTGCAATTAGGCAATATCATGCTTATCCTTACTATATGTTAATAACTATGTTTGGCAGTAAACGCGATTCATTTATGGTGTAATTTTGAACCTCTTGGCTTGCCATAATCCTAACCAAACCAAACATATATTACACACGGTGTGTTTCCTATGCACGTAAAAACAAATTTTCGCGTATGAGTTGCATGATAAACACACTGCGTGTGAGACGCATTTAGTGTGACCGGGTTGATGTATCTATGGCAACCAAACGTCACTGGTGAGAAAAACGTGCAACGAACGGACGGTCAGATTACGTTTTGGCAGGGGAAAAACAGATCAGAAAATGTAACGAAAATGTAACAGAAGTTGTAGAAATGTAGTGGAGTAGAAAGTAGAATAATTGTGTAACGAAGTAAAAGTAAAAAGTATGCACTATTTATTGTACTTAAGTAAAGTAAAGATACGTGGAAAATGTACTTAAGTAAAGTAACGAAGTATTTGTACTTCGTTACATTCCACCACTGTATACAGTTTGTACAGTATAAGAATTATTATTATGTCTATGGAAAGTCCCCATAAAACACGAAAACACAATGTATGTGTGTGTGGTCCTAGTAATCCCAAGACCTCACAAAGATGGCAACATCCGAAATCATTATCCTTGTGGGGACATTTTTTGGTCCTCAGAAATCAGCGTTTAAATGTGATGCTTTGAGTGTGTGTGTGTGGGTGTGTGTGAGAGTGCACTCACTTTGCAGGCAGAGTCCATCAGTGCAGTTCTGCGACAGAAGCGTGACTCCGTCACAGTCTTTTCCTCCGTTCTGGGGTGCAGGGGCGTTACACTCTCTCTTCCTCCACTGTGTGCACTCTGTGTTACACGCCGACCACTTGCTCCAGTCAGCCCACTCGCCATCAACTAAACACACCACAAACAACACAAACAAGCATTAAAGGTACAATATGTAGGATTTTTGCAGTAAAATATCCACACAAAAAAAACACCAGGCCAATGTTATATATTTTGTTTAATTGATTACTTACAACATCCACAATGTTTCCACGTATTTGTAAATCGTGAGAAAATTGCGATTTTAACCAAGGAAACGGGGCGTGTCAGCAGGCATGAGGAGTCGCCAGTCAATGACATCATATCCGCGTTACACCCGGTTTCGGCTCATACTGCCACAGTAACCATGGTGACAGACGTTGACAACTATGCCTAGCAGGACGCTCACGCTGTTGTTGTTTTGTTCAAACATTATGGACCATGGCAAGCAGACTTTGAGACAAAAAAAGGACTAAAACGCAGATGGACATCTTTGGAGATGCCGAGAGCTCCACGTCCGCGACTAACTTCGACAAGTGTTGCATGTACTTTATTAGACAGGTGAGCAAATGTACTTTAAACTAATCAATGCTATTTAGTTCAACATGATGAAATGATCTGTATGTTATTCTAATATTGATCTAGCTTAACGTACTTAGTCGCATAGACAACACACAACCTATCTAACAACATTCAACACACTCAAATGGCGTTTAGTGTGATAGCGTAAAAGTCGTTACCTCAAGTTTACTTCCTCTAATAAACTGACCTGTGTGAGGAGTAATCCAGCACTTGCGTGTAGTTCGGTAGAATAAAATGTCCTTATTCTTCTATATATAAAACATATATATCCGCGGGACTCGCGTTGTGTGTGGCGCTCATAGTCTAGCAATCGCGCCCTGCTTTACACCACAGTCATGATAAAAACATCGATGTATTCACTCCATCAGCTTGATGACAAGATCCATAATTCAGCTTAATGCGGAATATACGTCATCAATATACACGTTTGTTATTGTAAGAGGTTAGCGACCCCTGGTGGCGAAAAATCCTGCATATTGTACCTTTAAAATACTGTGATACACACTGATTATTTTTATTAAGGAGGCAATATTATATCATTTTTATTATATTTCTTGTCCATTAGAATGTTATGGTCAAGGTAGTTTTAAATGTTATATATATATATTTTTTTAATATGTTATATATAAAGACTATTAACTATATGTTAATTAACATTGTTATGACTGGCCAAGCTCTTTGCATGTGAAATGAGTAACAATGCATTGGTTTAGTTACACACAAAAATGTAACTAGACCAAAAATAAATAAATAAATAAATAAATAAAATAAATAAAATAAAATAAAATTTTTATTTAATAAAAAATAAAATAAAATAAAAATAAAATAAAAATAAAATATAAAATAAAATATAAAATAAAATAAAATAAAATAAAAAGCATTTTGGGTCCATGGCTCTGCTGTGGTGTAGTCTGGTTCTCAGCCTGTCTCTGGATTCTGTCAGCGGGAGTAAGTGCACCGCTGTATATGGGTCAGTCATTAGCGTGTGACTGTGGCATCTCTCCTGCTGGGTTCAGATGCTTTAATCTCACCTGCTTCACAGCGAACTGACTCTCACCGGCAGAGGGAATGGAAATGTGTTCGGCCCTTAAGGGCCCCAAGGGGCCAAAGTATAGGGGAAGAGTCTGGCTTGAAAGCTGAACTGATGGGCCAGGAAAAGATGCATTTGTCTGATGCTATCAAGAGGCGAAGAACTCCAACTGGACTGGAAAAGAATTAAGTTTTTATGAAAGGAATTCCTCACTTGTAATTCAATAGTCTCAGAGTGAATTTTCCATCCTTCTGATTATGGAAGGAATTTTTCATTTGGAAGTCACTTTGGATAAAAGCGACTGCCAAATGAAGAAATGTCAATGTGGGAAAAAAAATCTGAAATAATTTCCCTATCGTGTTTCTTTCAGGCTTGAGAACTGACCATATTTACATCATGATGGAAATACTGTAATTCGTTTCAGAAGAGGATCGTGATTAAACTTCCACGTCATGCAGTGCTGTTATTTTTAATAACAACTACAACTAAAACTATTAATATTGTATTTTGTAATTGAAATAAAGCTGAAATATTTTTTTATCTACTAAAACTATTGTAATTGCATTTGATCATTGAAATAAAGCTGAAATAAAATAAAATATTAAATGTTGTTTTTAACTATAACTAAAACTATTAAAATTGTATTTGTTCAGTGAAATAAAGCTTAAATAAAATAAACTATTAGATTCGATTTTTTAACTTAAACTTAAGTAAAAATTAGACATTCATGTAAACTAAATATAATAAGAAAGTACAAAAGTTAGTAAAATACAAAAATTACAAAAAATAATTAAATAAAAGAACAGTAAAGAAATATAAAAAGAAAACAAAATGACTAAAACTTAAAATAAAACTCAAAAAAATAAAAATAATACAATATAAATAATAGCACTGTTGTGATGATTATTGTGACATCATATTGTGACGTCATATCATTTATTTTTATATTTTAATGTTTTGAAATATTATATATTTTAAGATATTTTTGATACGTCACTATATATATCACCAAGTAGCCAACAAATCATGTCTATCTAAAAAAAAATTTTGTTGTTTTTTTACTTCAAAACACTATATTTGATTTTTCATTTATTTTTTATTTTTTTTATAACAATGATGAATTTGATGAATAGTTTCACCACTTTTGTCAGGCATGTTGAATTTATGTTGTCATAAATGACAAACACAATCTCATATAGAGGACTTCATGAGTGATGGTCAGGGTCACAACAAAAACACAAAAAAAAATAAGGCTGTTCGACACAGAAGTACAGGTCAATATCGTGTGCTAATGTCACGTGATAAGCATTTCTACAATTTTCACGACTCATGTTTCGTCTCAGTTGAATGGTCGACGCCTTGACACACAAATGCACTTCTGCCTCGTTTCTGTTCGAGTCAAATTAAACGTGGCGTACCTGTGCACACTGACGTGCAGGAGATCTTTTGGATGGCCTGTCCATCACACGGCGACCCCCCGTTCAGAGGCGCAGGATTGGTGCAGCTACGGGTTCGTTTCTGAAGGCCCCGCCCACAGCGACTGTTACACGTCGACCACTCGGTCCATGTGGACCAGCCTCCGTTCACTACAGAAACAAACACACGGACACACACAATCATGGCTGTGCTAGATTCATGCCCCTCATTTCATTCTTCTCACATAATCATTTCAGCCCAAATCAATATTTCATGTCTATTTGCTCTTTTATTTGGTAAGCAGTCGTGTTATGTGCACGGTGATATTACACTGCAAAATAAACTCATTATTTTGCGATAATGAACGACTGGCTGTACATTATCCCTTCCTCGCATATCTGCATGTAATATTCCCTTTACTGCTGATTTCAAAGAGTTTCATTAAATTGTTCCCAAAAAAGCTGGGGTTTATCTGTCTGGAAACACGGCGACTCTGTAAAGTCTTTCATCTGAAATCCACTTGCTGCTGTTTTAAAATAAAGAAACTCTTTTCTCTGAATTGTTTTGCATTTGCACTTATTCTGCAGCGCTGTTAATATTGTAGACTCCATATGATTTATCGCAGATATTTTCATTTCCATTGAATTTTTGCATCTTTTCTAAGTCACCTTGAAATGAATAAATATAAATGTAATAAAAAACCTTTTGTACTCTTACTAGACGAGGAACATTTTTTTTCATGTTCGCTGGAAGAAAGCAGACTTTAAAGATACACTTATAGAAAATATAATATTGATGAGGTAATAAATGACAGAAAAAAATATTTTCACTCACTCTCTCTCTTTCTATATATGTATATATATATATATATATATATATATATATTAGGGCTGTCAAACGATTAATCACGATTAATTGCATCCAAAATAAAAGTTTGTGTTTATATATGTGGGTGCACTGTGTATAATTATTTTATATATATATCAATACACACATGCTTGTATATATTTAAAAAATATTTTCATGTATATACTGTATATAGATTTATATCTAATTTATATTGTATATAAATATACATATTTCTATATAAATAACATTTTTTTCTTAAATATACATGCATGTGTGTGTATTTATACTGTATATATACAAAATAATTATACACAGTGCACCCACATATATTATGTAAACACAAACTTTTATGTTGGATGCGATTAATAATGATATATATATATATATATATATATATATATATATATAAAATCAATTATATATATATATAATATTTAATCAATTATATATATAATTATATATATATATATATATATATATATATATAATTGATTAAATATTATGTTGCTATTACTGTTTTATAATTATTTTAATGACATATGTAAATATTATTTAATTGATTAAATACAGTTAAAATATTGAAAATGTGGAAAGAAAACTAATGTGGTTAAATAAAATAAAGGTTTATTTTTTAAGACCCAATAGCCAGATATTTTTTAAGTAGCCTATATAAACTCATATAATTTTGATACAAATTTCAGAAAACAAGGCGTAATAATGTAAGTCAGTGTACATATCAAGTAAGAATATTTATATATTTGTACTGGAAAACAAAAGACAAAAGAAATTGAGTAAGAATATATATATATATATTTTTTTGCAGTGTGTGCTGTGAGCAGCTGTGTTTGGTATGTGAGAGTTTAAATTCTAGAGGACGGATCCTTTTACCTTCACACACACACACACACACACACACACACACACACACACACACACACACACACACACACACACACACACACACACACACACACACACACACACGTTTAACTCTTCTGTTGTTGAGAGGTGATGCTCTTCCCATCTGAGTCTTCCGGAGAAAGACACAAAAGCTCTTAAACTCTTAAACTGTGTGACTCCCTCTGCTGCTATTAACTTACCGCACTCCCCTCACACACTTTCCACAGCTGTGTGTGTGTGACTTTGGGTTCATGTGAGGAAGTAGATTAGCTGTAAGTAGATTCCTCCCTTTCCTTCCCATCTTTCTCATTTCAGAGTTATGAGGCCAAACAGCCAAAAGAGTTCTCATTCCAGCGACTCTCTCTCTCTCTCTCTCTCTCTCTCTCTCTCTCTCTCTCTCTCTCTCTTTTTTTTTTTTTTGAAAAAAAATGAAAAACAAAGTGATTATAATGTTGAAAGGGTGTTCACAGCTGCCTATGATCAAATCAAGGCTTGTAATTGATTTTTGTTTTTACAAAGCTATGGATTCCCTAAATGTGTATGAAGGAATATGGTGTCACAGAGGAGCGTTGTGTTCTGTCATTGATAATGAACCGCATTTTTCACTTTTTTTATAAAAAAAAAGAAGTAAAAAAAAAAAAAAGTAATACCTTACATTTGTTTTATGTGAGGAATCTTTTTGATAAATAAAGATGATTGAAAAATCAAAAAAAATCTCTCCCTCTCTCTCTCATGAAGTTCATGTGTGATTCTCACCCATGCAAAAACTCAGCACTCAACACACCTGCCTGCCTGCCAACAGATGCCAAAGCTGTTTGGATGTTGTTCAAATCCTTAAAGGGATAGTTCACCAAAAAATAAAACAATTCAAAATATGTCTTGGAACAAAATGAGAGGATGAATGTGCAAAATGTCTAAAGTAAATAAAGAGTAAATTATTTCTGAATTTTCTTTTTCTTTTTTAGGGGGTGAAACAGCCCTTTAAAGCTAAGCAAGAGCAACAATGATGGTTTAGCAAACACCACTTAAAACCTACAGAAACAAATCACACACACACACACACTGACACACTTGTTTTTTTGGAGCCAAAGCTAACTCATCGCCCAGTATTAGCAGTCTGATCTCAAGCGTGACATCGCTCAGAAAGACCAAACCCCAAAACACTGAGTCACTAAATCCACTTTGATGAGGAGGAGAGGATGACAGGAACAAGCACCAGAGAAAAATCATTTCTTAAGCATCAGATACCATCTAAGACATGCCCACCCACACACCCACACACACACACATGCTTTGAGAGACCTTTAATCAGTGAAGATTACCAATGAAAACAGGGAAGGACACCAAAGCAGCCAAAACCCCAGGAGGGATGAAACTGCACTCACAGCAATCACTGCTCCACTGACTGATGCACCCTAACAAGGGGTCTACCAACCATTAGACTGATTTGTAAAGGTAAAACCAAGTCAATTTCATTATATCCACGTGTAAACCGTTGAGAATGCCTCTAAAATTCCAATTCGGTTCTTGAATTTGAATTGAGGTTGCAAACAGGATGTGGAATTGCAATTCAAACCAGAATGAAAGTAGAATTAAATTAATTTAAATTCAAATAAATTCATTTAACTGAATTTTTCACTAAAAAATCAACTGTTGTTGAGACAGTCCTGCAATGTTGGTCTGACAAAGCTTTGTTCAAAATTTGAAAACGCGAGGCGCTGGAGAGCACAATTCGTTTGAATGCAAAATACGATTTCACTGCTAGATGGATTAATTGTTACTTAATGTCACTTTAAAGGGATAGTTAACCCAAAATGATGTCATCAAGTACTCACCCTCAAGTTGTTCCAAACCTCTATGAATTCTTTCTTTTTCTGAACACAAAAGATATTGTTTGGAGTAGAGCCAGACCGATATTATCGGCCGATATTAGGCATTTTCCAAAATATCGGTATCGGCAGTTATAATGGCCGATAAATTAATATTTAAAAAATAAAATAAAAATGGACGAAACACGCTTCAATCATCTTTCCTTGGCCTGTTATATTGAAAATTTATGTTTTACAATTTGCAGTATGATGTTATCTATTGCTAAATTATGGCTCATCATAGACTAGCTAACCACAAAGCTAGCTAATGCAACTATCATCAGTGGAAGACCGCTAACGTTAACATTAATGAGCTTGGAAACCATAATGAACATTTTCTGCCTAAATAAAGTAATGATTACTGTATTTATAACTAGCATATCTCTAGTTAAAGTCCCTGCATTATAAAATGTAAGTTATACTTGCGAGGAGTGAACATTTAGACATAGAGAAAAAGTATCAATTGTATCTTGTACAGAAAAGTTAGCTTTTCTTTTTTTGAAATCCAACAATATTTAATAAAAAATAAATATCGGCCGATATATCGGAATATCGGATTTTAAAACCCAAAAATATTTGCATCGGTATCGTATTTTTCATTTACAGTACAAGTACCATATTTTAATTTACAGGAATAATACTGTATATTGTATTCATTCAACTACTGTATTTTTATTTACAGTATTAGAGTTGATTTCCTATTACACAATTCAATTTTTTTACGATTTACAGTAAAAAACACAAATTTTCCCATACTCCTTGGCTATTTACAGTATTATACTGTACAGTACATATTACAATGTAACAGTGTACCAGTAAAAACAGATCAAAAAAATGTACGACTCATTTTGCACTACAAAATTCTGTCCTATCAAATGCTCTTTAGACCAGGAATGCCCGTCCTCCAGTAACAACTGTGACCGACTAGCAAAAGCAAGTAGCAAACCGTTTAAAAGTGCTAGTGTACGTCTCCAATTGTCATCCATTTTATTTCACTGAAACAATCGAGATAATAAAGAGATCTCGTCTATGATTGCTCATGCTTGTAGAACACAGAACATGCTACAACATTTACAGAAAACATCAGGCCAAAACATTTTTGCCAAAACTGGTCCGCGCATCAGAGCAACATTCTCACACAGCATCAGCACAACAAAATCATCTGTCAGGAGGACCAAACGGAAATATTACAACTACCGACTGCTTCACTGAAGTTCACAACTGCAAAAGTTTGGAGCACAACACATTTCATGCTTTAGGAATCTAGGTCAAGAACGAGGGCGACTGTTTCAGATGCAAAAACAGGCCATTTTCCATCTTTCAAAAGGATGACAAGCCATTAAACGCTCAGAAGAGCGAGAGAGACGAGTGTTTTACAGATGCAGGAGTAATTGATAAGTGCAGTGACACGCGTGACAGATGCTAAAAACACATGCACACACACTCACACAGATCCTGTCAGAGCGATAATCAGCGGGTGGTGCCGACACTTTCACACGGAGAACTTGTTTGCATGCATTGTCTGCGTGTGTGAGAGGGTATAAAGGGTGTACATTTTTCCAAGGACCATGCACCTCATAATTATAGCAGTGATTAAAACACAATACACTGTAAAAAATAAAACATGATTTTTACGGTAAAATTCCGGCAGCTGTTGTTGCCAGAACTTTACTGTCAAAAATACAGTAGCAACGTTAATGGTTTTACAGATTTAACTTAAAATTTACAGTAATAAACCGTATTTTATTATCTGATATAATGTTAATTCACTGACCTATTGGAGTATCTGTTTAGTACCATTGTAATACACTGACAACTAACAATCATCACAGCAGTGATGAGTCACATGATCAATCATAAGCAGCTCTTCCACGAAAACGGTAATACTAAAATGTTGAAGCTGCACAGTGTCATTCGCACAAACATTAAACACCATCCCTGTAAAAAATGAGCACTAATTTAACAATATTTCACGTATAAAACTGATTAGAAAAAAAACTATTAGGAAACATTGTTATTTCAACAAAAATACATCAAATGTGAAGCGTCACGCAGGGAATTGTGGGAATTTCAATTTACGTTTTTACTTTTTTTTACTTTCAAAAACTTTAAATTTTTACGGTATTTTACAGTAAAACTACATTAAATGTACCATTAGATCTTTCACAGTTATTTACCGTATAAGTAAACTTTCTGTTATACAATTAACAGTTTTGCACAGTAGCATTTTTACAGTCTTTTACCATTAAAATCACGATCATTTTTTTTTTACTGGTGCAAAAAGTCTCATCTGTTATGCCCTTATTATTTTAGTACTGCACAATTTTATTATTTACCTTATTTTCTAGAAAATAAGTTGCACCTCAGTATGTCGACAGGGTGAAACGTAAGTTGACCCAAAATAAATTGAAATAATCGCAATAAACAGGCATGTAAACACCTTAATCTCATAATTACCGTTCTGACCTGACGCATACCGTGTGTTGTTCACACAACTTCATGAAAGAACACATTATCACACATTATATAGTTCTGTCCATGAACTTGGACTATGAATCACCACTAAAAACACATTTCAGCACACCATATAGCAGTTTATCACAGCTGGAGCTGGTATTATGAAGAACATCGAGTACAATGGAAGGAAAGAGCATAGAAAAAGAGGTGAAAGTACTTTAAATGAAGGCTTGACTCTCATTCATCCACCTCAGGAGATCAAGCTATAATTTTATATGTGCTACAAAAATATACTTAAAGTAAAACTCATATCAAATCTGAATGATGTTTTTCACTTCTCGTCAGGTCTCGTCAGGTTTTAGGGAGGGTTAAGTCAAATAGATTTTTTTTTTTATAAATATAATAGATATAATGGCAAAAGCAAGGATAGCACATATAAGAAAATAAAATACAAAACAACATTTGAATGGAGTTTGTACAAGCAGTTTTTTGTTAAATTAATTGCTGAAAGGTGGTAAAAAGAACTGAAAAGAAAAATGTTGCAAGCACTGTAATGATGCGTTCACACCATGTCGAAATTACAGTAATTATGAGTTTCCAGACTGTAAAAAAGGTTTATTCATGTCTTCGCCAAACTTATAATTACAAGCTGGAAACTTTTTAATTAATTTTATGAAAGCTCTTCTCCCAATTGACCGTGGTCAAGTCTGCCCAAGAACAAAAAAAAAAAAAAAAAAATCCTCGATTGCTCATAAGTCACTGGTTACAAAAATATTTTTCCCCCTTTTAAAAAAATAAAAAAATAAAAAATAAAATTCTATATATTTTCTAAACGCAAATTATAGATTTTATTGTGAACATTCAATCTGTGCATAATGTTAAATGTTTAATTTCTTGTTTGACCTTGTAATGTCAGGACCATCCTGGTGACATATATGCAGATAGTCAAAAGTTAAAAGCAATTTAATTATAGAATTAATAATGCATGAACTAACTTTTCTGCATCAGAAACAGATAGCATGTTACGTTGCCAATGTCACAAATGCAAATGTCACAAAAGTAACAAAAAAGGTGAAAAGAAATTCTGTATGTGATTCTGTATATGATCCCAACATTAAAACTGTAAAATCAATGTGAAAAATAAATACATTTAAATTAAAATAATATTAAATTGATAAATGCTACAAAATATATTTATATTTAATTAAAAATAAATTTATATAAAAATTAATAAATAAAACTAGACAAATGAAACATCAAAAATCCATACGTGTGGTTGAGAACATAAAATGTGTGAAGTGTATATCAAAGTTTTAGGTTAATATTTAAATTATTTAAAATATTAAATTAGTTATTTAAATATTAAATAAATATTTACATATTTACAGTTACATGCAGGAAAACAAATACGATATTTCTGTTTTGTTTCCATTGATTTTATTTCCAATTTATATATATATTTTTATTATTTTTTAGTAATTTTAAAATTAAATATGAATTTATTTTGCTATAAGAATCAATTTAATATTATTTTTATGTAAATCAATTCATTTGTACATTTATTTCACAGCTTATATTAATTAATTATTAAATAACTTATGAACCCTAAGTTTTAAAAGCCTAGTAGACCATTCTATAATACAGACAAAAAACACTTTTTAATCTCTTTAACCTGGCATACACACATTTCTATAATTCACATCGGTTAAATGATTAACTAGATTGATGATTAACTAAACTAGGTCAGCCGGGAACCGGGAACACTTCCTGATGTACTTGTTAGAATGTAAGAAGAATGGCATCTATGCTAATATTAGTCTCTCTGTCAGCCGTATCTGGGCCGTATGGTGCACCTGCACCTAAACACGACCACAACGCATGATTTAGTCAGCCGGATTTGGGCCCTACACAGATCAGATGGTGGACCTGCACCTAAACACGACCACAACACATGATAAACTCAGCCAGATCCAGGCCGTATCCAGATCAGATGGTGGACCTGCACCTAAACACGACCACAACGCATGATAAACTCAGCCAGATCCGGGCCGTATCCAGATCAGATGATGGACCTGCACCTAAACACGACCACAACGCAGCCCTGAATGTCAGCAGAGACCGTGTCTACAAGACAATCCACAGTGAAAACCTCGGAAAGCAAAAGGAACTGGATGACTATCTAAATGCTACAAACACACAATTTGAATTCTGACTTGTGATGCTGCATGAATCATAATCATAATCACACTGTGTTGATGTGTTGGCTTCCTGCATGAGCCTGGTTTCTCCCAAAGTTTTCCTCAATTCTGTCATCAATGGAGTTTTGGTTCTTTGCCACAATCGCCTGTGGCTTGCTTAGTTGGAAACACTAAATATTCAACAATATTATTGATCTGACTGTACTGAGACTGTTGTATGAGAACTGAACTGAGCTGGACGACAACACCACAGTTTATCTGCAGAACTGCTTTATAGATGAAATTAACTGATTTAATAATTGATGATCGCTGTATAAATAAAGGTTACTAGACTTGTTCCTTTCAGTCTTCACCTCATTTCAATGAGATTTTCACTCTCAGGCTCGTAGTTCTTCACTAAACGAACCGAGACACTTTATCTCTGTTGAAACCTTCAGTGCATCTCAGCACATTTAAAGGGTTAGTTCACCCAAAAATGAAAATTCTGTCAGTATTTACTCACCCTCATGTTGTTCCAACCCCGTAAGACCTTCGTTCATCTTTGCAACACAAATTAAGATATTTAAGATATTAAGATCGCTCCTACATACTAGTCCATAGGCTTCTTGAGGGAATGACTCTTGCTGTCCTCAAAGTCATTAAAGACATCGTTAAAATAGTCCAAGTGACTACAGTGGCTCAATTTTAACTTTATCAAACGACGAGAACACTTTTTGTGCGCAAAAACAAACAAAAATAACGACTTTATTTCAACTACTCACTTCCTTCTCCATGGGCCTGTAGTCAGTTAACGTAGTGTGATTGCGTAAAGCTACGTCACACGTAGGCTCGCTATTGGCCGACGCTGGTCATGTGTGTGTGATGCGTGTGACGTACAATAACAGAAGCTTACGCTATTAAACTAGTAACCTGACTCGCGCAGAGGGAGAAATAAACGAGTAGTTGAAATAAAGTCCTTATTTTTGTTGTTTTTTGCGCACAAAAGTGTTCTCGTCGTTTGATAAACTTAAAGGCCTGTTCACACTGGGACGAATTTCGCGCACGATATTCGTCGACGTTTAACGCCTCGTGACTAAACAATGGGCGCCAATGTGAGAATGCACACCGACGCGAAAAACGCCACGCGTAAAAGCGCCATTTTTAAAAAAACGCCTCGGGTTCGTTTTTTTGGTTTGACGCGCCGCGTCAAAACCTATCCGACCAACGAGATTGGCGGGTTTGCTCACGTGTCTGGTACTTCTGAAGTTACAGTAAAACACAACTTGGGGGCGCTCAAACACAAAACGGTCTTGCCGAGCACACATACAGCGAAGAAGAGATAAGATACCAATGGGCAAGATGAATGTTGAGCTGCTGGTCTCGGAGCATAAAGAGCTATAAGATCATATTTATATTAGTATTTCTGTAATAATAGTATAGTATAGGGTGACCAACAGTCCTGTTTTCCCGGGACATGTGTAAAACGGTCACTTTGTGCTTTACAGAAATCTGAGTTGAGATGAGAACTGCGCATAGTGTTGTGTCAGTAGATTTTGACAAGTGAGGAGAGGAGAACCGCTCTGCCGACTCTTTGTATTCTTTCTTTTATTTTTCTATTGTGACCAGATGTTTGTTTGTGTTTTTTCTCGCTCGATCCCCATGTATGAGGACGTTTGAGTGGTTTTATTAAACGTGGGGAAATACGACAACTCTCGTCTCTCGTGCATCTGTTCATCCGACAACGGCTATGTTTTTATCTCTGGGCAACATCTCAACTTTGTGTTACACATGTCCTGTTTCCACATCCTGTCCTGGCTGTTTTTAAGTGATGAAAATGTCCTGGTTTTCAAAAAAAAAAAAAAAACAGCTGGGAAAGATCAGTTCTACAGCAAAATATAGATGGGCAAACAAGGTGGACGAGGAAGAAAAACAGGATAAAGAGAATGAAAACTAAAGATATAAATAGATTTTGTTAGTTCGTTTTTGTAAGTTTGTGAGAGCTATTTTTTTGTTACATTTGGAGGCATTTCTTTTAGTTATTTATTATTTATATATTTATTTTTCTAATACAGAAGACATTATTTCTATCATTATTTCATTCGTGTTTTTTTTATCTGTCATAATAAAACATTGAGACATGATCACCCTAGTATAGTATTCTATCATTATTTCTGTTTTACATTAAGCGCCATCTAATCAGGGAATGAATTTGCATGTTCACTCGGCTCATCGTCAGCGAAAAACGCTTGGGTGTGAACACAAAAAACGCGTTGAAAAACGCTGACGAATAACGCGGCGCTGATATTCGTCCCGGTGTGTACGGGCCTTAAGATTGAGCCCCTGTAGTCACTTGGACTATTTTAACGATGTCTTTAATGACTTTTCGATGCCAGCAAGAGTCATTCACTCAAGAAGCCTATGGACTGTATGCAGGAGCGATCTTAATATCTTAAATATCTTAATTTGTGTTCCGAAGATGAACGAAGGTCTTACGGGGTTGGAATAACATGAGGGTGAGTAAATACTGACAGAATTTTAATTTTTGGGTGAACTAACCCTTCAAACCAGATGCATGAACGCCATACTCACCATAGACGATCACGGTAGCCGTGGTGCTACGCCTCTTAGCAACGATGTTCTTAGCGACGCATGTGTAGTTGGCGGTGTCGGAAAGCCGTGCCTGTTTGATGATCAGGTTATGATCGATGGTGATGTAGAAATTCCGATCGTCTGCAGGATCGATGATCTCTTCGTTCTTCAGCCATTCCACCTGCACGTAGACAGAAATACGTTAGTGAAATGAGTGAAATCCACACAGCTACACCTGACGGGCTGCTCGGGGACATGTAATATCAGGACGTCCTGCCCTGTATGCATTCACCCCGCCTGTGCTTCTGAAAATATCAAACGTTTTAATTAGCTTCAAAGCTAACTCCTCAGGGCAACACTGACTCAGAGCTTGAGCAATTTTGCAAAACGATAGCTCACATTTTAGAAAAAGAACATTGTGGAGACATTAAAAGGGAATTGCAAGCGGGCAAAAGTGAGGATATTTTTAGACACGGTGTTTAATCACAAAAAAGGCAAGCTAATATCTCAAGAAACATTGAGGTGGAAACAGGAAGTGGCTGCTGGTTTATTACCATAGACTGTAAAAAAATACTTATGCCGAAGAGTTCTCCTGAGCACTTCACAGAATAAAAGCAATTATTACCATCTGTCATTTTCTCACACATTTTTTTTTTTTTTTTTTTTGTCAAAGGAGGATCTGCATGTTTTGAACAGAACATAAAATGCATGTATTTTACAGAAAAGATGCAATAGAGTAAATAAATGAAATAAAGTAAATATTTTTTGATCAAATAAATGCAACCTTGTCTTATACACACACAGTCACACAGTAGGCTATAGACCATTTCACAAGATATAAACAACACTGGTCCAGAAACACTTCCTGTTTCAGTTTGTAACTGTTTTCTTTATTTCACATGTAAAGAAAACATCTTAAAGAAGTTTGTTTAACTTTTTGATTCAGTTTTATATGTTCTGTTGGTTGTATTTTATCCCAGCTTTTATGTAGTGTTAAAAAACTGAAACAGGAAGTGCTTCTGGACCAGTGTTGTTTACATCTTGTGAAATGGTCTATATACACACTACTGTTGAAAAGTTTTAGTGTCTAAAAGTCTTATGTTTTTTTTAAAGTCTCTTCTTTACCAAGGCTGCATTGATTTGATCTAAAATACAGCAAAAAACGTAATATTGTGAAACTGATTTCTATTTAAAGACATTTTAAAATGTAATATAATCCTGTGATGCAAAGCTGAATTTTCAGCATCATAACTCCAGTCTTTTGTGTCACATGATACTTCAGAAATCACTCTAATATGACGATCTGCTGCTCAAGAAATATTTATTATTATTATCTACACTTATTAGGAACACTTCAATTTCTCATTAGTGCAATTATCTAATCGACCAATCACATGGCAGTTGCTTTAGAATTCTTAGATAGCTTCTATCTGGTGCAGCGCAGTAGAATTTGTCCAAAATGAGGTTTCTTACAGGGTGGTATCATTAAAATGCCCACAGTTTGGAAAAGTCAAGTCAATGATGCCTTAAAATGCTGCCTAGTTAGGCGGCTCACTAGGTTTTACAACAGAGATGCATATTTCCCAACACAAAAGATGAGAAGTCATCACCACTGTTGCTCAAGCCTTCACATTTCAAGCTCTTTGCATACGCATCTGATGCATTAACACTTTAGTGTGTCAATCAGGCGAGTGAGACACATGGCGTGTGTGTTAGTGTGTGAGATCGTGTGTAAATGTGTGTCGCAGCGGTGTACCTGGAGGCTGCTGAGAGCTCGTCTGGTGGGAATAGGGTAAAAATATCACCCTCTCATTGGCTCAGCAGGGGGGAAAAATCAACCAATCAGCTGCTCACGCTCTCCAGCTGTGACAAACGCTGCGCCCACGATATCACTCACGCATGCATGCACACTTCCCTATGCATTTTATCTATTTACATCTAGAAAGGGTAACCCAAATCCCAGCTGTCAAACTAAAACCTCAGATTACTGTATTTAGTCATACTGTCACCTCAAAACACACACACACACACACGCGATCCCACAGGTTCAGGCGTCTAAACACACACACATACTCTTGTATATGTGATAATATTTCTCAATATGGTCATATTGTCATCACGCTGTGCTTGTTAGAGAGCATATTGTTGTATCCCGTTTCAAAAATTCGTCGAGCTCAGAACATACAAAATCCTGCATGAGAGCACACATACATTCAGGACAGTGTTGTAGTACTCGAGACTCGGACTCGTCTCGGACTCGGTCTCGAGACCATATTTTAATGGTCTTGGTCTTGTCATGGACTCGTGTCCATTTGGACTCGGAATTGACTCGTACTCGAACATTTTTTTTTTTAGGACTCGGACTTATTCCCGAGTCCACTCGAGTTCAATTCAAAATATTTTTCATGATTATTAATGTATGTTAATAAAATATTTCTTTGAATTGATTGACACGCCCTGTGATTGGTGATTTTCTAGTGCGCAACTGCGCATGACAAATTGTAATATAATTACTTTTAACACCACCTACTATGTGGCCTTTTTACCCTAAACTGATCATATTTTTTAAACTCTAATTAAATTCAGTAAAAAAAAAAAAGGATTTCTCTAAGTAAATTAGGTAATCAACCCTCACTGGTCTCGGTCTCGACTCGGACTCGACCGTCTCTGGTCTCAGACTCGACTCGGACTCGACTCTCTCTGGTCTTGGTGTCGACTCGGACTCGAGTGAGGTGGTCTCGACTGCAACACTGATTCAGGACCAAAAGTAGTGGAAATAATACACAGAAAAAAGGGGAAAAGTTGATGAATGTAAAATGAAGGACAAATATTTTATATTACTTATCCTGTAGATCACTAATGTTAATGTTTAAACACTGAAATCAGCTTTTATGACGTATGTTGCGGCGGAACTTTAGCTGGGAAAATGTATGTGCGCACGTATGTCGGTATTTTTACCACTTCAAAAATGCGTAAAGGAGTCAAAACAGTGGCAAAAAAATCTTTTTTCGTGTCATTTGGTTCATTCAACGAACGAAATGAACGAATTGACTCGGAAAAAGATTCGTTCATTTTGATAAACGGGTTCAAAAAGGAGAGTCACGAACGCTCAATGCGCATCACAGAACAGAGCAAGCCGACCATTTGAGCTTACAAAACTTAAACTTTGTTATTTATTTTTTAAATAAGCAATCGTTTCGTTTGATAAGACCCTTATTTATCGTCTAAAATCG
The DNA here is from genome assembly GCF_016745375.1 of Pimephales promelas. The sequence goes on along the minus strand of NW_024121321.1, from coordinate 4,175,707 downwards.
TTTAAAGCCCTTTGAACAGTTTGCAGTTTGCACTGAAAGCGTCTTTTGGACCTTGAACCGTTTGGTCCCCATTGAAGTCCATTATATGGAGAAAAATCCTGGAATGTTTTCATCAAAAACCTTAATTTCTTTTCGACTGAAGAAAGAAAGACATGGATATCTTGGATGACATGGGGGTGAGGAAATTATCAGCAAAAGTGAACAAAAATCCTTACTAACATTGGTGTGTTAGCATCACTATATTAATATTGTGGGTGTGTTCTCAAATAAACCTTCTAACCCTAAATGTAACTTTATTACATAACTTGTTCCATGTCACTTGAATGATTCCTCTATATTTCAATGCTTTTGCGCTCTTTCTCTTCCCCTTGGAAACATTTCATTCACTAGCAAAAAATTTGGCGCTCCCTCAAGAAACCTTGCGTTGGCTCCCGATGTCTTTTGAGTTCCCCCGAGAAAGCTGTTTGAGCGAACACAAAGTTTCTCAGGGGAATGCAAAACATTTGCGAGAGGACGTCATTTTTAATTCCCATCTCATGTTTTTTTTTTCCATCACCATCCGAAGATGGACAACAACAAACACTGAAGGAGGAACCTGAATGAAATTGAGAGTCCAGACCTAGGCTGTGAAACTGTTTTGCAGAGGCAAATACAACTCAAAAGATGAAATGTCTTTACTATTACTCTAAACTGTGGAAAAAAAGGGTGTCCAAAGAGTTGATGAGTAGATGACCTGACACCTGTGCAAGTATGTTTCTAGTGCACTCTCTCCGCCAGGGTTTGAGCGTGACTGACATTTGTCCTTATCTCTCCCTGCTGTGTCTCTGTGAAGCTCACTTTGGGCTGTTTCTGGACGGGCTGATTTCTCTCTGCAGGGACTCGTCTGCTGATCAGGATGAAAGAGGCAGAGAGACGCTCGAGACGCTCTTCACGCACCTGCTCATTTTCTCCTGTTGGTGTTTACCGCCAGAACAGAGTTCCTGTGCCCGCCGGGCAAACGCAGAATCAACAACCAAACACACACAATCACACACACACACACACGAGGCTGAAAGCAAAACAAATCAGAAAGTTTTGTGAAAAATTTAAATATCTCTCAGATAATTGCTTTTTCTTCGTGCCAGAATTGATGTGTGTATTTATGCTACCGAGTGTGTAAGGGATGAATAAACACTCTCGCCATCAAGGAGAAGTATTATTTAGGATGGAAAATACAGACCTGAAGGTTGGGAAACTAGCAGATGTGTAAATGTGAGTGTGTGAAGGTCTAAACAGCATTTATGTCTCATACGACACCAGTAATATCAAGGGGTGCTTTGAATTGCAATGACAGAATTGTAATTCAGAGTGATTCAACACAGGTAATGGATTCTGGAAAACGACCTCCAGCCTGGTTCACAAAAGTTAAATACGATGAAATGTACTTTGATACATTTCTCGAATCATCCTTGACATTTAAAAAACAGTAGGTGCATTTCTCAAAACAATTTCTTCAGTCTCTTGCTCAAAATCTTTAGTTCATCTCTCAAAAGTAAATATCTGTGTCAATGAACATGTTAGTGCCATCAGAGTTTTGATGACAATTATTGTAAATTGTAGGAATATATGTATATATGCAACCCGGTCTCATCCCAAGACGTCATATAACTGACGTTTTGGGACGTCTTTTGACCATACGTCAATATTCGCCTTTTTAGGGCCCCCTTAAACGTCGGTAGATGAGGTTATGGGATCCTAACTCTACCCCAGACCTAAACCTAACCCTAAACCTAACTGACGTTAAAGGTAAAGCGTCAGTTGTATGACGGCCCGGGATCGCCATCTACCGACGTTTAAGGGGGCCCTAAAAAGGCGGATATTGACGTATGGTCAAAAGACGTCCCAAGACGTCAGTTATATGACTTTTTGGGATGAGACTGTGTTAATATATGAAGAGTTCAGATGCAAAAGCCTCTAAATGCCATTTGAAATTTTCTTCTTTAATGATGATTTTTATCAAACTTCAGTAATTTCAGTAATTTCACTTAAATAACAATTAATAGGTAATTATCATTGCCATTTAAGTGAAATCACTGAACTTAAATATACAAGCTTGATAAAAATGATCATTCTAGAAGAAAATTTCAAATGGCACTTAGAGGCTTTTGCATCTGAACTCTTCATATATTATATATATGCATGTATATTTAAGAAAAAAAATATTATTTATATATAAAATATTTATATATATAATATAAATTAAATATAAATCTATACATTATATACATGAAAATATTTCTTAAATATATACAAGCATGTGTGTGTATTTATATATATATAATTATACACAGTGCACCCACATATATTATGTAAACACAAATTTTATTTTGGGTTTAATCGCTATTAATCGTTTGACAGCCCTAATAGAAATATGCTTGACATATTATGACTTGAACCATTTTGCATGGAAAAACTTATGCTATGAACTAATACCCAAGTGTACACAAGGGGGGCGAGACTATTCAACAGAGACCCATTATAATACATTTTGATCAACATGACATAAGCAATCGATAACGTTGGAAACAGCAGAGAATTGTACATAATCATTTGCATGGATGTACCAAAGCAATTCCTTTTTCTGTCTTTCCATTTCAAACTTCATATCCTCTCCTGTCTGTCATGGCCAATTGAGACTCACAGTTCGCATTTTGCACAACCCTGGAATGAAGGAATCTGGATATTACCAGTGAACTCTGAGGTTGTTTTAAGCTGTATAAACACACACTCACACACTGCCAGCAATCCTACAGAAGGCTCATTCAAATATTTGCAGAAGTTCGTCTGATCTGAACTCCAGGTGTGAGGCCCAAGAGCACAATAACACATCTAATTCTGAAGCCTCCTAAACCTGTTTAAACCCAGAGAGGAAACCTGCGTCCTTTCATGAGCGCTGAAGATTGCACACGCTCTCATTGTGAATTCAAGCAAGCGCCATTGAGCCTCGCAATCAAGAAACGCACCATAGGGGGAATGAAGTGGGCGTCTGTAATATATAGGCTTCGGTGAAGGTACATGAGGTATGAACTGGAAGAACTCACCAACACGCTGAAGTGCTCTACATCTGTGCTAAGTGGACTATCGTGAATAATGCAGCAAATTCAGCGATCGCCGTGTGAACCAATGCTGCTGTAATCTCACACGCCTGAACCGCTTTATTCAGCAATGCTGTTTACATGCAGAAACTGATGGAGAGTTCGGGGTGTAATAAGAGAAATAATTCAGGGGACGAGTGTAAAGGATTCACCTAAAGGATTATTAGGAACATTTGTTCAGTTTCTCATTATCTAATCAACCAATCACATGGCAGTTGCTTCAATGCATTTATGGGTGTGGTCCTGGTCAAGACAATCTCCTGAACTCCAAACTGAATGTCAGAATGGGAAAGAAAGGCGATTTAAGCAATTTTGAGCGTATTTCACAATCTGCTCAGTTACTGGGATTTTCACTCATAACCATTTCTAGGGTTTACAAAGAATGGTGTGAAAAGGGAAAAACATCCAGTATGCGGCAGTCCTGTGGGCCAAAATGCCTTGTTGATGCGAGAGGTCAGAGGAGAATGGGCCGACTGATTCAAGCTGATAGAAGAGCGACTTTGACTGAAATAACCACTCGTTACAACCGAGGTATTCAGTGAAGCATTTGTGAAGAAGCCACAACACGCACAACCTTGAGGCGGATGGGCTACAACAGCAGAAGACCCACCGGGTACCACTCATCTCCACTACAAATAGGAAAAAGAGGCGACAAAAATTGGACAAAATGTTGCCTGGTCTGATGAGTCTCGATTTCTGTTGAGACATTCAGAATTTGGCGTAAACAGAATGAGAACATGGATCCATCATGCCTTGTTCCCACTGTGCAGGCTGGTGGTGGTGGTGTAATGGTTTTCTTGGCACACTTTAGGCCCCTTAGTCCCAATTGGGCATCGTTTAAATGCCACGGCCTACCTGAGCATTATTTCTGACCATGTCCATCCCTTTATTGCCACCATGTCCCCATCCTCTGATGGCTTCTTCCAGCAGGATAATGCACCATGTCACAAAGCTCCAATCATTTCAAATTGGTTTAGAGTATCTAGTAGGGAAAATAGAGCATCTTTGGGATGTGGTGGAACGGGAGCTTCGTGCCCTGGATGTTCATCCCACAAATCTCCATCAACTGCAAGATGCTATCCTATCAATATGAGCCAACATTTCTAAAGACCTTGTTGAATCAATGCCACGTAGAATAAAGGCAGATCTGAAGGTGAAAGGGGGTCAAACACAGTATTAGTGTGGTGTTCATAATAATCCTTTAGGTGAGTGTATATATAAAATGTAAGATACCCTCATGCACCACATACAGTAAAGGCCAATTTATACTTCTGCGTAGGGTGCGCGCGGTAGGTATGGCGTAGCATACGCACAGACGCGTCCCTTACCGCGTAAACTTTGCCGTAGCCTGACGCGCACCTCTTCAAAAATGTAACTACACGTTGCGACGACGCGGACTGCAAGATCGGTGATTGGTCGGCTTGGTAGCATCGCATTTCCTCCTACGGATTTGCACACGTACCATCTCCTCCGACGTCTTCTCTCGTTTCTGCCTTTCAGTTTTAGTAATTTCACTAAAATTAACAGTTTTTCCACCTCAATAAGCTCCAACTCCAACATGATCAGCTCTCTTTCAGTCGCTATTGCTTGTAGTAACCTAGCCGCGAGGAATCTAAACACAGTGGAACATTAAAACCCTCCGCCGCCAACTAGCGTTTCGGAGCAGTACTGCAGAGCAACCAAGACCTGAACGCAGAAGTATAAATGCTCACAACGGCGTCGCCTACGTGCGTAGCCAACGCCGTACACTACGGCGTACCCTCGACGCAGAAGTATAAATTGGCCTTAAAGGGTTAGTTCACCCAAAAATGAAAATTAAGTCATTAATTACTCACCCCCATGCTGTACCAACCCCTTAAGACCTTCGTTCATCTTCGGAACACAAATGAAGATATTTTTGATTTAATCTGAGAGCTGGATCACTACCACATTGGCTGCCTAAGGGAATGGCCTCTTGACGGCCCAGAAAGTCAATGAAGAAAATGTTTAAATAACCCATGTGACTACAGTGGCTCAACTATAAGTTTATCAAGCAACGAGAATACTTTTTGTGTGCAAAAACAAACAAAAATAACGAGTTTATTCGACTATTCCTTTTCTTCCTTGTTGGCCTGAAACGAGACTTCCATACGATTTCCACGACGCATGCGCGAGAACTGAACTGAAGTAGCTGAAGGAGACCGTAATTCTCGCGCATGCGTCGTCTCGTTTCAGGCCAACAAGGAAGAAAAGGAATAGTCGAATAAAGTCGTTATTTTTGTTTGTTTTTGCACACAAAAAGTAGTCTCGTCGCTTGATAAACATATAATTGAGCCGCTGTAGTCACATCAGTGGTGGAGGAAGTACTGAATCTCAGTACTTAAGTAAAAGTACAAATACCCAGATAAATATTTACTTTAGTAAAAGTAGAAGTAACACAATGACAACCATACTTAAGTAAAAAGTAAAAAGTACTTTATTTTAAATGTACTTTAAGTATTAAAAGTAAAAGTACTTGCATAACAATTGATTCTCTTAATGACTATTTTCTAATGATTAATAAAACATTTAATTCTAACTCATTCAACCTAATACTCCTATAATGATGTTCAATAATGATGGAAAAAAATGTGACCATTTCTGAAACAAGCTTGCAATTAGGCAATATCGTGCTTATCCTTACTATATGTTAATAACTATATTTGGCAGTAAACGCGATTCATTTATGGTGTAATTCTGAACCTCTTGGCTTGCCATAATCCTAACCGAACCAAACATATATTACACACGGTGTGTTTCCTATGCACGTAAAAACAAATTTTCGCGTATGAGTTGCATGATAAACACACTGCGTGCGAGACGCATTTAGTGTGACCGGGTTGATATACTGTATCTATGGCAACCAAACGTCATTGGTGAGACAAACGTGCAACGAACGGACGGTCAGATTACGTTTTGGCAGGGGAGAAAAACTGATCAGAAAATGTAACGAAAATGTATCAGAAGTTGTAGAAATGTAGTGGAGTAGAAAGTATAATAATTGCTGCAAAATGTAACGAAGTAAAAGTAAAAAGTATGCACTATTTATTCTACTTAAGTAAAGTAAAAATACGTGAAAAATGTACTTAAGTAAAGTAACGAAGTATTTGTACTTCGTTACATTCCACCACTGAGTCACATGGGTTATTTAAACATTTTCTTCATTGACTTTATGGGCCGTCAAGAGCCAGTCCCTTAGGCAGTCTATGGAAGACTGATCCAGCTCTCAAATTTAATCAAAAATATCTTCATTTGTGTTCCGAAGATGATCGAAGGTCTTACGGGGTTGGAACAGCATGGGGGTGAGTAATTAATGACTTAATTTTTATTTTTGGGTGAACTAACCCTTTAAGTCATAGTATATCAGATTAAATAGTAAACACAATACTTGAGGATGGAGAATGCAAGTTAACGTCCTCATTTCAGCTCCCTGACAAATCTGTCTCGCTCTCCGTCCTGTTATTAAGAATCCCTGGAATTTACTCTTACCTCGAGTTCAAACAAACGCAGAGGATGAAACACACACACACACACACACACTTTTTGTTTCACAGAAGAAAGAAAGTCTAACAAGTTTGGAATGACATGAGGGCGACAGAATTTTCATTTTAGATAAATTTTCCCTTTTATTTGTGAACCTTTAAGCTGCTCTTAGTTTGATCTGCTATCTAATCCAAATTCATCATGATAAATCATATTGGTTCATCTGGAAATATTATGTTTGGAACAATCATGCCAGGCCACATTGAACTGATTTCTTTTGTATCTACATAAGGATAGAGAGAAAGATAGTAAATGTAGAATCAGTTTTTGTCTCTTTCATCTTCTTGTGATCAGACTCCGCGGCTGACAGCCTCCTCCAGCAGTGCCGTCTGCGGGCTAAGGTGTGTGTGTGTGTGTGACATAGATATTTGAGGGACGCTGTGAAGATATTTTTCTATTTTCACAGAGAACAGTGAGAGAGAATCTTCCTGGAATTCTCTCAGCTGGGTGAACTCTTTTCATGAACTTCTTTGAGAAACAAAACATTCATTAAAACACTGCGAAACAAAGTCTGCTATTATAAGAAAGGAAACGAGCTCAACCACTTCTCCATTGGTAAACTTTAACTCAACCGACTAGTAGACAAGCCAACAAGTTATCTACCTAAACTAGGACTGCACCAGCTAGATATAGACACTCAATACAGAAGAGCTTCTCTGAACACACAACAATCTGTGAACACACAACAATCTCTGAACACACACAATCTCTGAACACACAATCTCTGAACACACAACAATCTCTGAACACACAACAATCTCTGAACACACAATCTCTGAACACACAATCTCTGAACACACACAATCTCTGAACACACAACAATCTCTGAACACACAATCTCTGAACACACAATCTCTGAACACACACAATCTCTGAACACACAACAATCTCTGAACACACAATCTCTGAACACACAACAATCTCTGAACACACAATCTCTGAACACACAATCTCTGAACACACACAATCTCTGAACACACAACAATCTCTGAACACACAATCTCTGAACACACAACAATCTCTGAACACACAATCTCTGAACACACACAATCTCTGAACACACAACAATCTCTGAACACACACAATCTCTGAACACACAATCTCTGAACACACAACAATCTCTAAACACACAATCTCTGAACACACAACAATCTCTGAACACACAACAATCTCTGAACACACACAATCTCTGAACACACAATCTCTGAACACACAACAATCTCCGAACACACACAATCTCCGAACACACACAATCTCTGAACACACAACAATCTCTGAACACACACAATCTCTGAACACACAACAATCTCCGAACACACAATCTCTGAACACACAATCTGTGAACACACAACAATCTCTGAACACACAACAATCTCTGAACACACAATCTCTGAACACACAACAATCTCTGAACACACAACACTCTCTGAACACACACAATCTCTGAACACACAACAATCTCTGAACACACACAATCTCTGAACACACACAATCTCTGAACACACAACAATCTCTGAACACACAACAATCTCTGAACACACAATCTCTGAACACACACAATCTCTGAACACACAACAATCTCTGAACACACAACAATCTCTGAACACACACAATCTCCGAACACACAATCTCTGAACACACAATCTGTGAACACACAACAATCTCTGAACACACAACAATCTCTGAACACACAACACTCTCTGAACACACACAATCTCTGAACACACAACAATCTCTGAACACACACAATCTCTGAACACACACAATCTCTGAACACACAACAATCTCTGAACACACAACAATCTCTGAACACACAATCTCTGAACACACACAATCTCTGAACACACAACAATCTCTGAACACACAACAATCTCTGAACACACACAATCTCTGAACACACAATCTCTGAACACACACAATCTCTGAACACACAACAATCTCTGAACACACAACAATCTCTGAACACACACAATCTCTGAACACACACAATCTCTGAACACACAACAATCTCTGAACACACAACAATCTCTGAACACACACAATCTCTGAACAAACAATCTCTGAACACACACAATCTCTGAACACACAACAATCTCTGAACACACAACAATCTCTGAACACACACAATCTCCGAACACACAACAATCTCCGAACACACAATCTCTGAACACACAATCTCTGAACACACAACAATCTCTGAACACACAATCTCTGAACACACACAATCTCTGAACACACAATCTCTGAACACAATCTCTGAACACACAATCTCTGAACACACAATCTCTGAACACACAATCTCTGAACACACACAATCTCTGAACACACAACAATCTCTGAACACACACAATCTCTGAACACACAATCTCTGAACACACAACAATCTCTGAACACACAATCTCTGAACACACAACAATCTCTGAACACACAACAATCTCTGAACACACACAATCTCTGAACACACAATCTCTGAACACACACAATCTCTGAACACACAACAATCTCTGAACACACACAATCTCTGAAGACACACAATCTCTGAACACACAACAATCTCTGAACACACACAATCTCTGAACACACAACAATCTCCGAACACACAATCTCTGAACACACAATCTGTGAACACACAACAATCTCTGAACACACAACAATCTCTGAACACACAACAATCTCTGAACACACACAATCTCTGAACACACAACAATCTCTGAACACACAACACTCTCTGAACACACACAATCTCTGAACACACAACAATCTCTGAACACACAACAATCTCTGAACACACACAATCTCTGAACACACACAATCTCTGAACACACAACAATCTCTGAACACACAACAATCTCTGAACACACACAATCTCTGAACACACAATCTCTGAACACACACAATCTCTGAACACACAACAATCTCTGAACACACAACAATCTCTGAACACACACAATCTCTGAACACACAATCTCTGAACACACACAATCTCTGAACACACAACAATCTCTGAACACACAACAATCTCTGAACACACAACAATCTCTGAACACACACAATCTCTGAACACACACAATCTCTGAACACACAACAATCTCTGAACACACAACAATCTCTGAACACACACAATCTCTGAACACACAATCTCTGAACACACACAATCTCTGAACACACAACAATCTCTGAACACACAACAATCTCTGAACACACACAATCTCCGAACACACAACAATCTCCGAACACACAATCTCTGAACACACAATCTCTGAACACACAACAATCTCTGAACACACAATCTCTGAACACACAATCTCTGAACACACACAATCTCTGAACACACAATCTCTGAACACACAACAATCTCCGAACACAATCTCTGAACACACAATCTCTGAACACACAATCTCTGAACACACACAATCTCTGAACACACACAATCTCTGAACACACAATCTCTGAACACACACAATCTCTGAACACACAACAATCTCTGAACACACAACAATCTCTGAACACACACAATCTCTAAACACACAATCTCCGAACACGCAACAATCTCCGAACACACAATCTCTGAACACACAATCTCTGAACACACACAATCTCTGAACACACAATCTCTGAACACACAATCTCTGAACACACAATCTCTGAACACACAACAATCTTCGAACACAATCTCTGAACACACACAATCTCTGAACACACACAATCTCTGAACACACAATCTCTGAACACACACAATCTCTGAACACACACAATCTCTGAACACACACAATCTCCGAACACAATCTCTGAACACACAATCTCTGAACACACAATCTCTGAACACACACAATCTCTGAACACACACAATCTCTGAACACACACAATCTCTGAACACACAATCTCTGAACACACAATCTCTGAACACACACAATCTCTGAACACACAATCTCTGAACACACAATCTCTGAACACACAATCTCTGAACACACAACAATCTTCGAACACAATCTCTGAACACACACAATCTCTGAACACACACAATCTCTGAACACACAATCTCTGAACACACAACAATCTCTGAACACACACAATCTCTGAACACACACAATCTCTGAACACACACAATCTCTGAACACACAACAATCTCCGAACACAATCTCCGAACACAATCTCTGAACACACAATCTCTGAACACACACAATCTCTGAACACACACAATCTCTGAACACACACAATCTCTGAACACACAATCTCTGAACACACACAATCTCTGAACACACACAATCTCTGAACACACACAATCTCTGAACACACAATCTCTGAACACACACAATCTCTGAACACACAACAATCTCTGAACACACAACAATCTCTGAACACACAACAATCTCTAAACACACAATCTCCGAACACACAACAATCTCCGAACACACAATCTCTGAACACACAATCTCTGAACACACACAATCTCTGAACACACAATCTCTGAACACACAACAATCTCCGAACACAATCTCTGAACACACAATCTCTGAACACACAATCTCTGAACACACACAATCTCTGAACACACACAATCTCTGAACACACAATCTCTGAACACACAATCTCTGAACACACAATCTCTGAACACACAATCTCTGAACACACAACAATCTTCGAACACAATCTCTGAACACACACACAATCTCTGAACACACACAATCTCTGAACACACAATCTCTGAACACACAACAATCTCTGAACACACACAATCTCTGAACACACACAATCTCTGAACACACACAATCTCCGAACACAATCTCTGAACACACAATCTCTGAACACACACAATCTCTGAACACACACAATCTCTGAACACACACAATCTCTGAACACACAATCTCTGAACACACAATCTCTGAACACACAACAATCTTCGAACACAATCTCTGAACACACAATCTCTGAACACACACAATCTCTGAACACACACAATCTCTGAACACACAATCTCTGAACACACAATCTCTGAACACACAACAATCTTCGAACACAATCTCTGAACACACAATCTCTGAACACACAATCTCTGAACACACAACAATCTTCGAACACAATCTCTGAACACACAATCTCTGAACACACAACAATCTCCGAACACAATCTCTGAACACACACAATCTCTGAACACACAATCTCTGAACACACACAATCTCTGAACACACACAATCTCTGAACACACAATCTCTGCACACACAATCTCTGAACACACAATCTGTGTAAACACAACACTCTCTGAACACACAATCTCTGAACACACAATCTCTGAACACACACAATCTCTGAACACACAACAATCTCTGAACACACACAATCTCTGAACACACAATCTCCGAACACAATCTCTGAACACACAATCTCTGAACACACACAATCTCTGAACACACACAATCTCTGAACACACAACAATCTCCGAACACAATCTCCGAACACACACAATCTCTGAACACACAATCTCTGAACACACACAATCTCTGAACACACAATCTCTGAACACACAATCTCTGAACACACACAATCTCTGAACACACACAATCTCTGAACACACAATCTCTGAACACACAATCTCTGAACACACAACAATCTTCGAACACAATCTCTGAACACAATCTCTGAACACACACAATCTCTGAACACACACAATCTCTGAACACACAACAATCTCTGAACACACACAATCTCTGAACACACACAATCTCTGAACACACAATCTCTGAACACACACAATCTCTGAACACACAATCTCCGAACACACACAATCTCTGAACACACAATCTCTGAACACACACAATCTCTGAACACACACAATCTCTGAACACACAATCTCTGAACACACAATCTCTGAACACACACAATCTCTGAACACACAACAATCTCTGAACACACACAATCTCTGAACACACACACTCTCTGAACACACAACAATCTCCGAACACACAATCTCTGAACACACAATCTCTGAACACACACAATCTCTGAACACACAATCTCCGAACACACACAATCTCCGAACACACAATCTCTGAACACACAACAATCTCTGAACACACAACACTCTCTGAACACACACAATCTCTGAACACACAACAATCTCTGAACACACACAATCTCTGAACACACACAATCTCTGAACACACAACAATCTCTGAACACACAACAATCTCTGAACACACAATCTCTGAACACACAACAATCTCTGAACACACAATCTCTGAACACACACAATCTCTGAACACACAACAATCTCTGAACACACACAATCTCTGAACACACAATCTCTGAACACACAACAATCTCTAAACACACAATCTCTGAACACACAACAATCTCTGAACACACAACAATCTCTGAACACACACAATCTCTGAACACACAATCTCTGAACACACAACAATCTCCGAACACACACAATCTCCGAACACACACAATCTCTGAACACACAACAATCTCTGAACACACACAATCTCTGAACACACAACAATCTCCGAACACACAATCTCTGAACACACAATCTGTGAACACACAACAATCTCTGAACACACAACAATCTCTGAACACACAATCTCTGAACACACAACAATCTCTGAACACACAACACTCTCTGAACACACACAATCTCTGAACACACAACAATCTCTGAACACACACAATCTCTGAACACACACAATCTCTGAACACACAACAATCTCTGAACACACAACAATCTCTGAACACACAATCTCTGAACACACAACAATCTCTGAACACACAACAATCTCTGAACACACAACAATCTCTGAACACACACAATCTCCGAACACACAATCTCTGAACACACAATCTGTGAACACACAACAATCTCTGAACACACAACAATCTCTGAACACACAATCTCTGAACACACAACAATCTCTGAACACACAACACTCTCTGAACACACACAATCTCTGAACACACAACAATCTCTGAACACACACAATCTCTGAACACACACAATCTCTGAACACACAACAATCTCTGAACACACAACAATCTCTGAACACACAATCTCTGAACACACACAATCTCTGAACACACAACAATCTCTGAACACACAACAATCTCTGAACACACACAATCTCTGAACACACAATCTCTGAACACACACAATCTCTGAACACACAACAATCTCTGAACACACAACAATCTCTGAACACACACAATCTCTGAACACACACAATCTCTGAACACACAACAATCTCTGAACACACAACAATCTCTGAACACACACAATCTCTGAACAAACAATCTCTGAACACACACAATCTCTGAACACACAACAATCTCTGAACACACAACAATCTCTGAACACACACAATCTCCGAACACACAACAATCTCCGAACACACAATCTCTGAACACACAATCTCTGAACACACAACAATCTCTGAACACACAATCTCTGAACACACACAATCTCTGAACACACAATCTCTGAACACAATCTCTGAACACACAATCTCTGAACACACAATCTCTGAACACACAATCTCTGAACACACACAATCTCTGAACACACAACAATCTCTGAACACACACAATCTCTGAACACACAATCTCTGAACACACAACAATCTCTGAACACACAATCTCTGAACACACAACAATCTCTGAACACACAACAATCTCTGAACACACACAATCTCTGAACACACAATCTCTGAACACACACAATCTCTGAACACACAACAATCTCTGAACACACACAATCTCTGAAGACACACAATCTCTGAACACACAACAATCTCTGAACACACACAATCTCTGAACACACAACAATCTCCGAACACACAATCTCTGAACACACAATCTGTGAACACACAACAATCTCTGAACACACAACAATCTCTGAACACACAACAATCTCTGAACACACACAATCTCTGAACACACAACAATCTCTGAACACACAACACTCTCTGAACACACACAATCTCTGAACACACAACAATCTCTGAACACACAACAATCTCTGAACACACACAATCTCTGAACACACACAATCTCTGAACACACAACAATCTCTGAACACACAACAATCTCTGAACACACACAATCTCTGAACACACAATCTCTGAACACACACAATCTCTGAACACACAACAATCTCTGAACACACAACAATCTCTGAACACACACAATCTCTGAACACACAATCTCTGAACACACACAATCTCTGAACACACAACAATCTCTGAACACACAACAATCTCTGAACACACAACAATCTCTGAACACACACAATCTCTGAACACACACAATCTCTGAACACACAACAATCTCTGAACACACAACAATCTCTGAACACACACAATCTCTGAACACACAATCTCTGAACACACACAATCTCTGAACACACAACAATCTCTGAACACACAACAATCTCTGAACACACACAATCTCCGAACACACAACAATCTCCGAACACACAATCTCTGAACACACAATCTCTGAACACACAACAATCTCTGAACACACAATCTCTGAACACACAATCTCTGAACACACACAATCTCTGAACACACAATCTCTGAACACACAACAATCTCCGAACACAATCTCTGAACACACAATCTCTGAACACACAATCTCTGAACACACACAATCTCTGAACACACACAATCTCTGAACACACAATCTCTGAACACACACAATCTCTGAACACACAACAATCTCTGAACACACAACAATCTCTGAACACACACAATCTCTAAACACACAATCTCCGAACACGCAACAATCTCCGAACACACAATCTCTGAACACACAATCTCTGAACACACACAATCTCTGAACACACAATCTCTGAACACACAATCTCTGAACACACAATCTCTGAACACACAACAATCTTCGAACACAATCTCTGAACACACACAATCTCTGAACACACACAATCTCTGAACACACAATCTCTGAACACACACAATCTCTGAACACACACAATCTCTGAACACACACAATCTCCGAACACAATCTCTGAACACACAATCTCTGAACACACAATCTCTGAACACACACAATCTCTGAACACACACAATCTCTGAACACACACAATCTCTGAACACACAATCTCTGAACACACAATCTCTGAACACACACAATCTCTGAACACACAATCTCTGAACACACAATCTCTGAACACACAACAATCTTCGAACACAATCTCTGAACACACACAATCTCTGAACACACACAATCTCTGAACACACAATCTCTGAACACACAACAATCTCTGAACACACACAATCTCTGAACACACACAATCTCTGAACACACACAATCTCTGAACACACAACAATCTCCGAACACAATCTCCGAACACAATCTCTGAACACACAATCTCTGAACACACACAATCTCTGAACACACACAATCTCTGAACACACACAATCTCTGAACACACAATCTCTGAACACACAATCTCTGAACACACAACAATCTTCGAACACAATCTCTGAACACAATCTCTGAACACACACAATCTCTGAACACACACAATCTCTGAACACACAACAATCTCTGAACACACACAATCTCTGAACACACACAATCTCTGAACACACAATCTCTGAACACACACAATCTCTGAACACACAATCTCTGAACACACAATCTCTGAACACACACAATCTCTGAACACACAATCTCCGAACACACACAATCTCCGAACACACAATCTCTGAACACACAACAATCTCTGAACACACAACACTCTCTGAACACACACAATCTCTGAACACACAACAATCTCTGAACACACACAATCTCTGAACACACACAATCTCTGAACACACAACAATCTCTGAACACACAACAATCTCTGAACACACAATCTCTGAACACACACAATCTCTGAACACACAACAATCTCTGAACACACAACAATCTCTGAACACACACAATCTCTGAACACACAATCTCTGAACACACACAATCTCTGAACACACAACATGTCCAACCCTGAGCAGACGAGCAACAGCAGCAGAAGACACACACCGGTCACAAACTGAACTAAACTTCCCTCCGGCTCACCAGAACTGGACACTAGAGGATTGGGAAGCGCTGCCGGGTCTGAGTCTGGATTTCTGCAGCAACATTCGGCCGGTCGGGTCAGACATGAGCATGGATCAGTGCATGTATCAGTGGTTCAGGTGCTGTAATGTGTGAGGGATGTTTTCTTGGCACACTTTGAACCTCTAAGTACCAATTGAGCTTCATTTAAACACCACAGTCTACTTATTTCTGTATTACACTACTTAGTATTGTTGCTGACCCTGTCCATCCCTTTATGACCACAGTGTTCTCCTCTTCCACACACACGTCACGTCACAAAGATCAAATCCTCTCAAACAGTTCAATAGAGCATGTCTATGTCTTGTTGAAAGTCCTACAATCATACTAGATATTTTAGTCCAGTCCACTTACAACTACAACATATGTATTCATACTGTATACATTTCTATAATCATCTGTGTCAGTAGATTATTAGTGTAACGACCGCAGTGCTCTCAAACAACTGACCTGATAACATCACACACACACACACACACACACACACACAAGCTGGCCCGTGTTACTGACGGTCTGGCATTAGCAGTCTCATTAACATAATTGGCACAATTGCTGTTGTTAATTAAGTCTGTGAAACTAAGAGGTTGTCAGGCCCACACACACATTCACACTGTTGTATATCCCACAATGCAATGCACCCGACCTGACCTTCCACTGCATGAAAATAGGTGTATCCGGACCAGTATACTCCTGTATACACTGCTGAAATTCGGAAGAATCCAGGAGTATAGTGGCCGGATATGTCAAATTCCATGGGTTTGTATATATCCGCATACATCCGGAATGATACCAAATCGGATGTATGTTGTGGACGTATACTTCCGTGCTAGAGCCATTTGTTGCCATGGCAAGTAATCCCATTAAAGTTTTTAGCAGGAAAAAAAATCACACCTTTTTGCAGGAAACATTCACACCTTTTTGCCTTCCAACCAAACTGGATTGGTTGTTCTTTTAAAGCCACTCCCAACACCCAGACCACTATTGGAGGGCAGGACACATTGAAAACCCAGTAAACGGACTTTATTGGTTACTTTTAAACATAGCCCACCCTAGGCCTTGTAGCATACTGATTTGATTGGTTATATACCAGCTATGCAGATATTGCTCAAATATATACCAAACCTCCCTCCCCCAATTTTAATATATTCATTAAAATAAATTTGATATATATATATATATATATATATATATATTTATATTTATATTTAAACACACAAAGAACAATGGGAAAGTCTGAAATTTTTATTAAGGTATATAACACATTCCAAATAGCATTATAAACAAGCATTACAGAGGAATTGGGAACAAAAACTAGAAAAAAAAGTATGAAGTAATAACATCTCAAAGGAAGAAAAAAAAATCATGGACATTCCAAAGAAAATTATAAACATACATTAAATAAATTGTTAACTTTTTATTTTCGTTAATTTTTTTTTACCCAATCATTTTAAAGGACAGATGTAAAGGAATAAAGTACACAGTGTATATAAAAAGTTACATATATATATATATAAAATATATGAAGAGTTCCATTTGAAATTTTCTCCTTTAATGATGATTTTTATCAAACTTGTATATTTAAGTTCAGTAATTTCTCTTAAATGGCAATGATAATTGCCTATCAATTGTTATTTAAGTGAAATTACTAAACTTAAATATACAAGTTTGATAAAAATCATCATTAAAGGAGAAAATTTCAAATGGCATTTAGAGGCTTTTGCATCTGAACTCTTCAGATATATATATATATATATATATACGTAGATATTCCAAGTAAACAATATAAATAAATAGAACATTACAGAGAGTGCATTATAAACATACATTAAAATGCAAACAAGTAAACAAAATGGAGATAAGCAACATGGACAACAAAAAAAGGAACAAATATATGAAATAATACGAGAAAAATAAATAAGAAATTAAAGTGTATATAAAATATTCAAGGTGTACACTGCCGTTTATAAGTTTGGGATCAGTAAGAAGTCTCATATGCTCGCCAAGGCTGCTTTTTTTTTTATATATAAAAAATACAAAAAAAGTAAGAGTAATATTGTTAAATATTATAACAATTCATTCAAATATTCATTCATCAAATATTCATTATTATTACCAAAGTTGAAAACAGTTGTAGACTTTTTAGGATTATTTGATCAATAGAAAGTTATATTTCATTTATTTGAAATATGATGTTTTGTAACATTATAAATGTCTTTACTGTCACATTTGATTCATTTAATGCATCCTTGCTGAATAAAAGTATTGAGTTAATTTGAGCTATCCCCCCCAAACCAAAAAAAAAAAATATCTTACCGACCCCCAAACTTTTGAACGGTTATATATATATATATATATATATATATATATATATATATATATATATATATATATATATTTTTTATACACGAGTTAACATTTTTCAAACTGCCATGATACGCTGGTGGTGTGACGCATAGTGTGGGTCAGCCTCTAGTCTGTTTTATAGTACCTAGCAGAGAGCAGATTGGTGGAGACCTCACCATTCACACTGGCCTTCCATCAACAATAGCATCATCTTCATCAGACATCAGTTCTATTGTTGCGGTCTTCCAAAGTTCCTTTTCTGTGTTGGTTTGTACAACCCCGGACCTGGTCTCCAGCAACTGAAAAACATGACAGTAACTTAACCACTAAAACACAGAGAGGAGGATAGTTACATTCTGAAGAGAAAAAAAAGTGCTTAACCAGTTTCTTAACTTACCAGTCGCTTTCTTTGAAGGTTCTTTGCAATGCTCGTCATAGTTTTTCTTTTCTGGGCCTTTTCAGGCTGAGCCAAAGAATACTTCCTCCGCAAAGTCTCAAAATACATCTTCCAACCTGCTAAATATATCATAAATAAATGTAATGGCAATAAAAATAAGTAAAACAGAGGACAATAAAATGATTACAACATCTTTAAGATTACCTTTTACACATTCAGGGTCAACGTCTGTAAAAGTTGACCTTAATTCTTCGAAGAGGTAAGTGGTCACAGCCAGGTTATGTGATGAATTTATTCTGGGGGGGAAAGTTGCAGGTATCATTACTGAAATTCACTTTTGGCATTCCAAATCCATAGAGTAGTAGATTAAACTAACATTTAGGCTTTAGTATATAAGAAACAGTCTTACCTGGTTTGTGGAACGTATTTGTGTGGGTTGTTCTCTGAATTATGGAGGCGCCTTACAGATTCCTGTAAAGTTTGAAATTAAAAAGCGATTAAATTGATTCACAATCTTCAAGAACCACAAAACTGAATTTTCAGTTGGAATAAGCTGAACATCACAGTAACCGCAAGAGACAAAACAATAATTGTAACCGAACTATGGCTTACAGCCACGTTATAGAACAATAATTGGACTTACCGCAATGTTCACGTCATGTGCCTTTTTTATTCTTTTCGAAGCGTTGTAAGATTCTTCATGTAACGTTAGTCTGTGCTGCTCATACTTTCGCTAAAGAGCATCAAGACGCTGGAGAGTCTCTCTGAGAAGATCAGGTTGTGGCCAAAGACAGATTGATCCTCCCATTGTGATTCTGCATCACAGCTGTGGGGCATGTGGATGTGATCATCCTCATAGTTATCCACTGCATTACTGACTCTCATTGATGCATCTATGGAAATATTATAACCATAAACATTTTTTACATTAGTAGCTACTTAAAATAGATCATGGAGAATTCATTGATGATGGCACCCATAGTTACACAGAACAGTGTGTGAGAAAGATACATTAATTAAAAACGAAACAATACACAATCTCCTAACTCGCCATAAGTCAATATCAATATCTGAATGAGAGATGTAGCTAGCTGGCCTGCTAGCATCAGCAATCTCTGTATAGACCATTTCACAAGATGTAAACAACACTGGTCCAGAAGCACTTCCTGTTTCAGTTTTAACACTGTATAAACGTTGGGTTAAAGTACAACCAACAGAACAACTGAATCAAAAAGTTAAACAAACATATTCAAGATATTTTCTTTACATTTGAAATTAAGAAGCCTTTTACAAACTGAAACAGGAAGTGCATCTGGACCAGTGTTGTTTACATCTCGTAATGTGCAATAGCAGTAATGTGAGGTATTGTAAGACTAATGTAAGTTACCATACTATCTTGTACTACCGTGAATATTCATTCATTCATTCTTTCAGACTCTTAGGTCAATATCACAAAGTTAAATAAATAACATGTATATGTGGGCAATGGTAATCATGCAAGATTCATTGTATTTTGTTTACGGCTTGTTACTGATCTTAAAAGCATTCATAGAACGGACTTCACGAATCTAAAGTTAGGCAAACAAGCACATAACAGTTAGGCAAGTTAGCTTACCTGAATCTGACAATATTCAACACCCGGCGTCAGGGGCGGTTCTACAGGGGGGCAAGGGGGGGCAGGTGCCCCCCCACTCTAGAGCCTTGCCCCCCCAGCTGCCCCCCTAACTTTGATGATCCAAAAAAATGTACTTGTAAAAATAACCTGCCACTCCACACGCTTCTCAAAATAGTGAAATAAACAATACATTTACCAAAAGTGAACAATTTAATTTTGTCATTTTAAATGTAGCCTATTATTAGCCCCTCCCCCTGATTCAACGTGCAGCAGAGCGGCGTTCGCTCAGTCTGGCTCTCTCACGCACTCACACACTCTGCTGTGGGGCGGTGGAGTGGCCCTGCAACCCGACTGGAGAGACTGAGCTGCCCCAGAGCCTCTGAAGGTGAAGTGAGTTTCCCCAGGTGTAGTTTAAACACACGTTTAACTTAGTTACATTTGTAATGAATGTATTGTATGCTAAAGACGATTCAGGATCAGCAAAAACAGCGAGTCTATTACATTAGCCAAAATCATCGGTCAAATCGCTCCCTCGTGATCTTTAAGAGCACTCTTCCCTTTGATTATCTAATTTCGATTTTAGTAAAGACAAGAACAGCTTAATAAAATATAAAATATTGTTTGTATCCATAACGTTAACTGATGATCTCCGCTGTTACGTTACAACACACATCGCCAGTTAGGAGAACGATCATTTGATTCGCTTTTCGGTTGCGCGCCTAAATGGCCAAATGAATACATAAATATATCAAAATGCCAAGTCGAGTATTCACGTAAACACAGTAGAAGTAGCTACTGTGTAACTGTAAGTAGGCTACTGTAAGTATGAGAAACTATGCTCAGTTGATAACTCACCTCATTGTGAAAGCCCTTCACAATTAATATTGAAACATTGTTTGCTAAATATTTGTTTGTTTTTAGTTGTCTATGGACCTAATAATTAGCCTAATACTGTTGAAATTTCATTGAAAAAAGCATGTCTTTAATAATATTATTATATACACTACTAAGATTTTTTATGTTTTTAAAAGAAGTCTCTTGGGCTCACCAAGGCTGCAATTATTTGATAAAAAATACAAAAAAAACAGTAATATTGTGAAAAATATTATTACAATTTAAAACAGCAGTTTTCTATGTGAATATATAGTGAAGTGTAATTTATTCCTGTGTTCAAAGCTGAATTTACAGCATCAGTCTGCAGTGTCACATTATAATATGATGCTCAAGAAACATTTATGATTATTATCCATGTTGAAAACTGTTTTTTACATTTTTATTTCAGGATTCTTTGATGAATAGAAAGTTCAAAAGAACAGAATTGATCTGAAATGGAAAGCTTTTGTAACATTAATCTCAAAGTTTGGGGTCAGTAAGAATTTATTTTTTATTTTTAGGGGAAAGAAATTAGAAAATGCTTTTTCTTGAGCATAAAATCAGCATATTAGAATGATTTCTGAAGGATCATGTGACCCTGAAAACGGATGTGTAATCAGCAACAGTAATGATGTTAAAAATTCAACTTTCAAATTACATTTTAAAATATATTAAAATAGAAAACAGATATTTTAAATCGTCATAATATTTCACAATATTACTGTTTGTCTTTTTTTTTTTCATCAAATTAAGCAGCCTTGGTGAGCAGAAGAAACTTCATTTAAAAACATAAAAAAATCTTACTGATCTAAAACTTTTGACCAGTAGTGTATATCTTTTACTGAGGCTCTTTTGAAACAATGCATTAACCATAAATAATAAAAAAAAATGGTACCTGACCTCAGTCAAGCAGTTCTATAAATCCAATTCCTCTCAGATATCAATCAATGAAACCAGGTTATAACTGGGGAAATAACAAATACAATAGGATTAAGTAGTCTAAACATACAGTAACTGGTGTGTGCATGTGATAAATCTTTAGGGCCCGAGCACCGGGACCCTCTTGGAATTGCTCTGTTTATTATTATTATTATTATTCTCCAAGATGAATCGTACTTTTGAGGCCTAATTCTGATTTTATATTTGTTGTAAGCTACTTAGTAGCTACATGGCCCTACAGTGTAATGTAAGGATAACCAGAGATTTCACATATTGACTTTTGCATGGGAGTAGTTGAAGAAAGTAGCTGGAGCCTAACCATGAAAAGGAAGGCTAAAAGTGGGGATATTGCCAGCTTTTTTGTGAAAAAAAAAAAAAAAATCAAAACTAGTACACAGGAGGAAGAGCGTGAGGGAAAAGAAAGGCAGTAAACTGGAGAGACCAGGAGGGTCATTTGTGGACTGTAATTATACCTTTTTAATTATAATAAGAACTGGAGTATTGTCCGCTGTTTTATTCCTGTCCTCTGCATCTTGGACACAAATATTGTACTTTTTAAAATAAATTTTCATTTAGCTTTTTATACTTTTACTTTTTTTTAAATGCACAATTTTGTTTGAACACTGCACTGGGCTTATTCTTGTTGTGAATTTAAAACCTTTGTAGTGTGTAAGGACACGATTAAACAATATCTAATATACTTTAAAAGTGTTTTTATGTTTGTTTTGTTAAAGCAATTCACATATAGGGATTGCCATACCGTCTACCCCTGCCACCCTGCCAAGACCTCTTGCCACCCCTTTGCCCCCCCATGTAAAATTTTCTAGATCCGCCACTGCCCGGCGTGACTTCTTTATCGGAACATCGTAGCCGAGCCATTTCTGGGGTGTTCCTCAATCGGATTCCCGTCCTTAGCCCTGTTAACACGAGAACGCTCGCGGGTGAAAACGTAAAAATATTTTATCGGATGTGCCTTTCGTTTACACGGCGATGGCGTTTTTGAGGCTCAAAAAAGCAAAAAAAGTGAAACCACCCTCCAGAGTGGAAATCTTAAATCTTACCCGTGTAAACGGTAAAAACGCAAAAGTTTGCTTGACGGTGAAAGTTGTACGCAGGCGCGTGGACTTGGTGTTGTTGTAGTATGCACTCCTAGCCGCCTGAAGTGCATACTACATTGAATTTCACACACTTTTGCGTCTCCATTTGCACGCGGATTTCTCACACAAAACGCTCGTCTAAACGCAGAATTAAAAAAAAAGATGACGCAACGCCACTTTTGCGTTTTCTCATCAGAATCGTTTCCGTGTTTAGCCTCAGTTGGGCACTTTCAAGCATATGCTTCCAAATGTAGTGCCTTCCGCCATTGCCTCCGGTGCTCCTCGTCTTTAGGTGGTGGGTGTAGCTAAATCGTAAAGTGCACCACAACAACAATCTGACCGCCTCACATTATGTTCGTTACACCGTTGGTCCAATTGTTCTCTCCTCTTAATCCAACTGTTATGGCAGCACCTAACTGAACATTTAATACTTGACATATTTTACCGTTCGTTTCAACTAGCGCAGAATCTCATCCCTCTCATGAGCCGGAAGTTGAAGTCTTTCTCAGACGGGAGTAAGATGACAAAACGAACGCAATGGCGTCACCCTTGTTGTCGTGCAAAATAAGGTGAATAGAAGAAAACTGTTTCCAAACAAACTGTTCTCTTTGCTTCGGGAAAGAATGCTGTAATTTTAAAGTATTTTTCTCGCGCTTGAAGCAATACACTAACGTTATTGGTTGCACCTCCATTACGTCACCACATTTTTTGTGTTTATGGTTGTGAGTGGTGAATTTCAAACCTCAAAACGCCCCCTTTTCTTGCAGCTTGTTTGTTTGCGGAAGAACTTATTCACTCAAACCACAAACCTCGGTATGACGCGTTGCAAGTGAATCTATTTAATTTTGTGAATAAATATGATGCAGCTGGACTTACCTTTCAACATGGAAGGATAACCAGCTGCTGACAATAACACGGGAAAGCCCGGTGGTTTTGCGACCACTCGTTTCACATCATGCATGCCCAAAGAAGCATGGATTAACTCTGCCAAAACCGTGATGTCATTGTCCATCTCAGTTCAGATCTCATATAATGGTGTCAATGCAGGCAGTTCAATAACATTGTTGAATATTAAATAAAAATGTCCCCAACTAAGCAAAGCCAATGGCGACAAATGTTGTTGTCTGCAATTTGTAAAACTTCACAATAAAAATTTTGATATTCTGAAATGTTTCCCTGTATTTTTTATTTCATTAAATATTCAGATGTTTTTGTGAACGTATATTCATGGTGTTTATTTTGTCCTGTTTTTATAAAAGAATATTTGATTAGGATACTTTTTTTCATACAGTGGTTTTAAGGCCCTGACACAGGCGACATAAGCCAACCCTAGAGTTGGCTTTAGTCATTGCTAGTTCTTTGACGTCGGTTTTCTGTTTCAGGGCCTTAAGAATTTATTTATTTTTCTGTACAAAAAACTTGTTTCCTGTAGACCAGATAATTTTCAATCCTGAAGTCCCCTGCCACTCCTCCCTCTGAGAACAGCCAGCACCCTTAGTGTCAGTCATTAACATATGAAAGGTCTTCTTCACACCTCTCACACCCAGCAGTGTTTCAGCTGTATATGTCCGTGAAATTTCACGGATTCCTGTATATGCCCGCTTAGGTGAGGTTTCCGGGTTTGTCTGGAAATATACTGTTCCGTGTTACTCTGATCCGCTTTTTCCCACATACATCCAGCAAACATCAAATTGCACAGGAGTTTACCATGCCCGGATATTGCCGGATTTGAGTCTTTTCATGCAGTGTTCTGTTTCTAGTGTGGTGGATAAACCAGAAAAAAAATATCACAAATTATATATAAACACACACAACCATCAACAAATTTGGGGTCGGAAAGATTTGTTTAAAGTTTTTAAAGAATTTAAAATATTTGAATATATCGTAAAATGTAATTTATTCCCGTGATCAAAGCTGAATTTTCGGCATCAACTTCAGTGATCCTTCAGAAATAGGCTAATATGATTATTTGCTGCTCAAGCATTTCTTATTATTAAATAAAACTATTAATTTCTTTAAAAAAAAAACTAAACGTTCGAAACATAGTGTATATTATCTGCAGACTTGGGTCTGAATTCACACTCTAGCTACTGTATATGATGTTTTATAAACACTTTACTTGAAGGGGTGTGCATAAGACTAACTTGACACCTTCATAATCATGACATGACATATGTAATGAATATGAAGGAAGTTTATGACAAGTGTAATTCCAGGATTTTTCTCCATATAATGGACTTCATTGGGAACCAAACGGTTCAAGGTCCAAATGAGAGTTTCAGTGCAGCTTCAAAGGGCTTTAAACGACACCAGACGATGAATTTCGAGTCATGACTCAAAAAAAGATTTGTTCATTTTGATGAACGAGTTCGAACAGGTGAGTCACGAACGCGCATCACATCAGAACAGAGCAAGGTGAGCATTTGAGCTTATAAAACTTAAAGTTTTTTTATTTATTTTTTAAATGAGTGATCGTTTCGCTAGATAAGACCCTTATTCATCGTCTGGTGTCGTTTAAAGCCCTTTGAAGCTGCACCGAAACTCTCATTTGGACCTTGAACCGTTTGGTTCCCATTGAAGTCCATTATATGGAGAAAAATCCTGGAATGTTTTCATCAAAAACCTTAATTTCTTTTCGACTGAAGAAAGAAAGACGTGGACATCTCGGATGACATGAGAGTGAGTAAATTATCAGCAAAAGTTTTTTTAAAAGTGAACTACTCCTTTAAGTTCGAAATGCACATTTTAATGTATATTCAAAAAAGGGGGGTGACACTTAAGGGGTTAAGAAAGCATTTTATTTATTATTTTTGTAGTGTAGTTTTTCACCTATAAGTACAAATACAACAGTCGGTTTTTATATCTTATCCAATGGTTGAAAAGAAAGGAGCAACCATGGTCACTAGTGACGGCTATCAATCCATGT
Organism: Pimephales promelas; assembly: GCF_016745375.1. The sequence continues at coordinate 4,148,706 of NW_024121321.1, read as the reverse complement.
GTTCCCTGTCAGAAAAAAATGGATATTCGGTCACTTCAAATTTTAATTTAACAGAATTGATCATTTGTTGTTTAACCTGTGATTGTTTTAATTCACATCCTTCCTAAAAATATGAAAGTTTAAAAATATGAAGAAAAAAAAGGTACAAAAGCTGTCACTGGGGCTGTACCTTTTCAAAAGGTACACTTTTGTACCCAAAGGCTGCATATTGGTACCTTAGTGGTACTTATTTAGCACCTAAAATGTACATATTAACACCTAAAATGTACATATTAGTACCTAAAATGTACATATTAGCACCTAAAATATACATATTAGGACCTAAAATAGACATATTAGCTCCTGAAATGTAAATATTAACACTAAAAATGTACATATTAGCACCTAAAATGTACATATTAACAACTAAAATATACATATTAACACCTAAAATGGACATATTAATACTAAAAATGTACAGATTAGCACCTAAAATGTACATATTAGCACCTAAAATGGACACGTTAGCTCCTAGTACATATTAACACTAAAAATGTACATATTAGCACCTAAAATGGACATATTAGCTCCTAAAATGTACATATTAGCACCTAAAATGTACATATTAACACTTAAAATGTACTTATTAGCACTTAAAATGCACATATTAGCACCTGAAATGTACATATTAACACTTAAAATGTACTTATTAGCACTTAAAATGTACATATTAGCACCTAAAATGGACACGTTAGCTCCTGAAATGTACATATTAACACTAAAAATGTACATATTAGCACCTAAAATGGACATATTAGCACCTAAAATGTACATATTAGCACCTAAAATGTACATATTAACACCAAAAATGCACTTATTAGCACCTAAAATGTACATATTAACACCTGAAATGTACATATTAGCACCTGAAATGTACATATTAACACTTAAAATTTACTTATTAGCACTTAAAATGTACATATTAGCACCTAAAATGGACAAAAGTTTGCCTTTTGAAAAGGTACAGCCCCAGTGACAGCTTTTGTACCTTTTTTTTCTGAGAGTGTATCTAATTTCATGTTGTTTTATAGTTTATTTGTTCATTGTTTATATTGTTGGATTTTAACTCTAATAGTTATCAGCATGATGCCCGCTGCCTTTGGGCTCAGTGATGTTGAATTTAAATGACATGTAAAATAAAGATTATTTCTGAAAGGGACTAAAGAACAAGCTGAAAAGCAGAATACAAATGTTTTTATTAAGTTAGATAGACATTCAGGGTATGTTTTAGTGTTGGTAACATGTCCCACACAAACATTTGCTTTGTTTGATGGTGGTCACCCTAGTATCGTTACTAGTATACTGCGCAGTATGCATGTTTCCCATTGAGAGAACAGCCCTCAGATCTCCTTTTTTTGGTGTAAAGCTTCTTATGTCCTGATCCCTGTATAGGGTGTCTCGGCTCAGGTCAGAGAGGTGTGTGTGGAGATGCTGAACAGCAAATGACTGCGTGAATATTTCAGCAGATAAAGTCGTTCAGGCTGTTTCTTTTGTGTTGGCATTAACCGACTTAAATAAAGACGCAGGAGCGGAAAAAAAAAAAATTCAGTGCAGTTGGGCGGATGGGAAATTTATCTTTCACAGACACTCACAGATTCAAGGAGGGTTGGGGGCCATTGAACAGACAGAACTGGGTCATCGGAGCATGTCACTGAGGCCCAAAGCTATATATACCTTTCACACACACACACACACACACACGGACACTATGTTGTCTTACTGTAAGTGACAAGTGTATTAAACCAACTATAAATCCCTCATGTTTGCAAAGACAAGCGTCACTATTATTTTGAGCTCCAGATATGAATGATTCCTCCAATCATTTGTTTTTTTTAACAAAATGATTAGACATGATTCTCACCAGCTGGATGATAAAACAAAATTAGGGAGAGACCCGAGCTATATGTAGATACTAAACTATCACAGAGAAGTTAGGCTGGACTCATGCCATCGACTTCACCATCCAGAACACATAAAGTGTCTTTCATATCTCTATTGTTTCTCAAACAGGATTTTAAATAGATTTTAGGCTAAATTAAATATAACTAAAAATGTTCCACTGAGTTATGAAAGAGCCATCTTTGAGCACTAAGAGAGCAGAGGAAAACTAAGATGAGAGGAGGAGTGAGATGAGAGATGTATTGAGCTGTTATTGTGCTGTGTCTTGCTCTCTGAGGGGAGAGACGGTCATTAATCACAACACAGATGCACTGAGAACCACCAGAGATCACAAACTCCACAGAGACACACACACACACACACTATTAGCTCTGTGTGTAACCTTTCACATCACCACTCTTATTTGTTCCATTATTTGTCTACAGGCACTCGCTGTTAAAACAAATGACTGCAGATATACATGAAGAGATCATTAAGGCCATAGGAACTATTTATTGGAGGGGCAATCTCTTAAAGGAGTAGTTCACTTTTAAAAAAACTTTAGCTGATAATTTACTCACCCCCATGTCATCCAAGATGTCTATTTCTTTTTTTCTTCAGTCGGAAAGAAATTAAGGTTTTTGATGAAAACATTCCAGGATTTTTCTCCATATAATGGACTTCAATGGGAACCAAACGGTTCAAGGTCCAAAAGACAGTTTCAGTGCAAACTGCAAACTGTTGAAAGGGCTTTAAACGATTCCAGACGATGAATAAGGGTCTTATCTAGCGAAACGATCACTCATTTTTAAAAAAATAACAAAGTTTAAGTTTTATAAGCTCAAATGCTCGGCTTGCTCTGTTCTGTGATGCACGTTCGTGACTCTCCTGTTCAAACTCGTTCAACAAAATGAACAAATCTTTTTTTCAGGTCATTTGGTTTATTCAACGAACGAATGAATTGACTATAAAAAAGATAAAACTTAAACTTTTTTTTTTTTAATGAGCGATCGTTTCGCTAGATAAGACCCTTATTCATCGTCTGGAATCGCTTAAAGTCCTTTGAACAGTTTGTAGTTTGCACTGAAACTGTCTTTTGGACCTTGAACCATTTGGTTCCCATTGAAGTCCATTATATGGAGAAAAACATAAACCGTAATTTCGTTTCGACTGAAGAAAGAAAGACATGGACATCTTGGATGACATGGGGGTGAGTAAATTATCAGCAAAAGTTTTTTTAAAGTGAACTACTCCTTTAAAGGCCTCATATGCTTTCTCCTTGATCTCTTGAAATGAAAGAGTTTGTTGTATATGATCGCATACTTTCAGAACATATTGAAGATAAAATGCTGTGGATTGTTTCACGAATCCATCACAATATAAAAGCTTTGCCAACTATAATGCAGCCTGTCATTCATTTCACATTTCACATGAAACTCTTAAAGGTACAGTAGCACATTGATTTGTACGAGAAATCGTTTTTATGAAAATTGCCATGTTAAGCACACCTGGAAAAAATATACGATTGATATATAAAAGATTATGATTACTAAAGTAAAGTAAAATTATCATTATAATATTGATTGTTTACATAATTCGATTAATTAATCAGAATACCATGTAATTAGGTCATTTGATTTGAAAAATTATTTGACAGCTCTAATATGTATAGTATACAGTAATAAAAATGTTGGTAAAATGTCCACAAACAGCCTGAAAAGGGGTTTATGAATGGATAGAGGGATGAAAAAACGAGAGAGCAGGAGAATGAAAGCGTGTTGAGATAAATGACAGCTGCAGACAGCAGGGCCAGATTTGCGGTTACGGGTCAGCATGGAGATCAGGTGTGTTTAGCGTGTGCGATTGGTCCCTTGAGTCCTGCATAATGAACACACACTTCCCCACGGCCGCCACATGTTAAAGAACTTCAGCACACACACACACACATAAATACTGAAACACTCAGGAAAACACTTCCTCCTGACCTCTGCGCTCGCTTGAGAGCTTAAACACACCTCACATACACACACACACGGACAAAAGCACTCTTGCTCATGTATTGCTTTACCATAAATATAAATATTAATACACTCTCAGAAAAAAGGTACAAAAGCTGTCACTGGGGCTGTACCTTTTCAAAGGGTAAACTTTTGTCCATTTTAGGTGCTAATATGGACATTTTAGGTGCTAATATGAGCATTTTAGGTGCTAATATGGACATTTTTAGAGTTAATATGTACATTTTAGGAGCTAATATGTATATTTTAGGTGTTAATATGTACATTTTAGGTGCTAATATGTACATTTTTAGAGTTAATATGTACATTTTAGGTGCTAATATGTGCATTTTAGGTGCTAATATGTACATTTTTAGTGTTAATATGTCTATTTTAGGTGCTAATATGTACATTTTATGTGTTAATACGTACATTTTAGGTGTTAATATGTACATTTTTAGTGTTAATGTGTACATTTTAGGAGCTAATATGTCTATTTTAGGTCCTAATATATATATTTTAGGTGCTAATATGTACATTTTAGGTGCTAATATGTACCACTAAGGTACCAATATGCAGCCTTTGGGTGCAAAAGTGTACCTTTTGAAAAGGTACAGCCCCAGTGACAGCTTTTGTACCTTTTTTTCTGAGAGTGTAGCAAGAACTCATACGAGAATATTAATAAAATTTTTACCCATATCTTAAATTTGGTGGCATTTTTGCTCTTTTTATTGCAGCAAATTTGGGAAAATCTGATCAAATATACAGTTACCCAATGGTAAAACCTGTTTGGGAACTTATATTTCATATAACTCATATTAATGCATAAACTGCAACAGGTTCAAGCCATATTAAAATGCTTCTGGTCAACGGACACGTATAAAGATACAGTTAATTTATGACTTTGCCCTGGCGTGTACATGTCAAAATGTGTGTGTCAGCATGTGTACTGCATTAACTCAAATCGGACATCGTAACTCACTCCATCTCTAGATGCATTTAAAAAATTTACACACGGGCTGACACATTACGAACATACAGGACATCGGCACATTTAATTAATGGCTTGCCGTAAAAGTCTGTTACCGTAAACAATCTCCATCTTCATTAGCATAAAACACAGTAAAGTGCTTTAGCTCTGAGCTAATGAAGGAGATATTAACTGTGCGGTGGCAGAAGCATCAAACACACTGCTGGAAGCTGTTTTGCAGCTTTTTGTTGAACGTGTGTGTGCGTGTGTGTGTGTGGAACGGCACGGAGGAGAAGCTAAAACAAGCAAGGCTGCTAACTTTACTGTCAGAAGTGTGACAGCAGCTTAGCTGTTTCTCCAATAGTGCAGATTTTCTGCTAACAAGCTATTTTCCCCCCAACAAGTACCAGTGTAAAGCGTGCAGTTAAATGATATTCTCCAAAAAACAGAGTCCTAACCACCATAGACACTGGAAAAGCAATTACTGTAATATTTCAACCCCGATACAGTTAGGAAAATAGAGATCGGGGCTAGTTGTCTAATTACACAAACGGGTGCTGCTTTTATGGCACCAACATCTAAACAATCTATAATTCATATTTAATATAAACTATAATTAAATATTGTTTGTGTGTGAGTTTTGCAGTCCAAATGAACATTGTCATAGTATCATTGGGGCAAGTTGTCACATGTGTTTTATATATTGTAATTTCATGGATTTACTCACCCAATTGTGCAGTGCTTTTGTATGTTTTTGCATTTCATAAATGTTTTTCGTGCATTATTAGCCTGTTTAGCAGGTTTCCTTTATGAAAAACAAAACACACACACAAAAAACTCCATATCATGTGATGTGACAACATGCCCCGATATTACATGCTATGAAGCAAGCGTGTGTTCAGTGAACTGTATCATTTTGTCCTCGGCAATAACAGTGGAATTGACTTTATGAAGAAAACGGATATTGTCTTTCAAATATATACTTACTTTCAGAAATATTCACTTGACAACAAGCTCTCTCCTCTACCAAGAAACTGCATATTTTAACTTAATCAAAAAGTAAATGTACACAAAATTCTTTTTTATATCTACCTAGTGACATGCAAATTGGTTGATATTAATGGATATTAATGATATTAAATCAAAACAAATACTTAAAAAACAACACACACACACATTCTATTTCAAATAAATACTGTTCTAATTATCCAATAATCCTAAAAAAAACATTTTTTATAATGTTATAATAATTCATTCTAAAAAATGCTGGGTTGTTTTAACCCAAATTTGGGACAAATATGGACAAACCCAAATGTTGGGTTAAAAAATGTAATTAAAAAATGGGTAACACTTTAGAATACGGTTCCTTCGTTAATGAATAACTACACAAGAACTAATGAGTAACACAACATTAACAATCTAGTAACTATTATTAACTAACAAGAAACTCTGATTAACGAACTAGTAAGTAATAGCGCACAGACGAAAGTGGTAGTTCACTATTAAGTGATCAATAACTACTATTTTTTTAATACTTCCCAGAGAACTACTGAAAAAGTTTATTTACAATCTAGTAACTGCTATTAACTAAAAGAAACTCTTATTAACGAATTAGTAAGTAATAGCTCACAGATGAAAGTGTTACTAGATACTTTTGTGGGAATTACTAATTATTTGGATCCGTATTATAAAGTGAAGATCATTGGAACTAGTAATTACTCAAGTGTTACTAAAGACATTTTCTAAAAGTATACTAGAGTAATTACTAGTTAGTTCCAATGATCTTCACTTTATAATACGAATCCAAATAATTTGGGTTTGTCCATATTTGACCCAAATTTGACCCAGCATTTTTTAGAGTGTAGAATAATAATAATTCAATACTTTTTTTGTTATTGTAATTTTGATCAAATAAAAGCAGCCATGGTTAGTATATACAGTAAGATACTTATTAGCAGTGTTTAATGGAGTGTATTAAGGAATAACTATAAATGACAGAAAGTTCAGTATCTGTTATTTTCTGTTAATTACACTGATATATAAATGACTTTAACTACTTTAAACTATGAGAAGTTACAGAGCAGCTTCAACAACACTAGTATGAAATACAGTTTGAGTCTCAATAGTGTGTGTGTGTGTGTGTTTATGTGCATCTCTAGAGTGTTTCAAGTGTATCTGCATATGTTTCCCACCGCGTTCTGATGGTTTCTGCAGATTTTAGGGATGTTATGAATAGCACACCATTCATCACTCCCTCAGTATATAAACTCCAGCCACTGTATTACACTTGTGTGTGTGTGTGTGTGTGTGTGTGTCAGAGGCCAAGAATATAATTGTGACTATAAAGTGTAGGTCATCATCTGCAACTATGGCCTGCTGGTTTGTCCAGGTTAACCTGTATATTTTCTATCGCCATGGAAACAGTGTGTGTTTTTTTTTAATGAGGGCTCTGTGATTGGCCGGATCTCGGTTTCTGCTCAAGCGCACTGTTATTTTAAAGCGTTCTGGTTCCCGAACGACTGCGGCTCACGCTGTGGGTGTTCAGAAAGTACGCCCGGTCAACAGAGAGGTCGGTCACTCGCATTGTTCAGAAACAGCAAATGATATTTACTTGAGAATGCAGATCCCGACCGGGTCGCGGTTTTCCCAGCACCCTCCGGGAACACACAGCGACATTACGAGGTTTTTTTTAGTCTAGACGGAGTCAGCGAGCGGAACAGAGAGATATAGCAGCACTCGGTGGAATTCGCATGGCTCTTCTTCACAACTCAACTTACTCGGCCCGAATGTGTGGGTGTGTGTGTGTGTTTTCGTTGTATGTGTGCCCGTAAGTGTGTGTGAAGTGTCCTCTGGGAGCCGCAGCTGTCGTTTACGGGTCTTCTGGGAAACCTGGACCTCCGGGTCAAAGTCAGAAGCAGAAAGAACTCCAAACACACATATGATGAGGGACAAGCTCAACATGCGCACACACACACACAACTACAGCAGTAATGCTCTAAAGTTTGCAGCTATAGGGGATCGCGGGGCACAACCTAACGCGGGGTTAAATGTAACACGGACCTTTTGCATAGTTCGTCAGGATCAAGCTGTGTTTACGATATTTTTCTCTCGCTGCCAGAAGACGGTCTCCCGCGAATTTGCGGAAAATTTTGATTATATTTCGTGAAGATACTTGACAAAGAGTGTTTTGACACCGTTAAAGTAAATTTTTTCATCACAGGTTTTTTTTCGGTTTCTGAGTTGGGTGTATACGTTTCCAAATCTAACTTTATATTGCCTTAATCACCGTCTTGTTGGCTCAAACATAGCACCGTTTTGAAACTTGTCAGCAATTCCTAGCGACTGTTAGCTAGGTTTAAAATATGTAATACACAGCGGGGTTAGTTGTACCACAGTGTTACAAACAAGACGCCAAGTGTACAGCGATAATCAAATGAAAACGGAGCCTCACAACTTTTCAGGTTTGAGTATACATTTAGCTTTGTTGGACTTCCACAAACAATGTTGGAATTTAAAATGTTTAAAATTTATGAAAAAATGAATGAAATGAATGATAACTTGTTTATTTATTTATTAAAAATATGGCCTGTTTTTAATGCAATAAACCCTTAAAATTATTATTTTAAGCTCATTTGTATGATTATTACTGTTATTATTATTATTATTAATAATAATAATTGTACATGCAGCTGCCACACACAAATCTAATTTAATTGCAATTACAATATTTTATAATTTTATTTATTATTATTTATTGCAAAACTGTGCAGCCCATTTCTGTCTCTATCCATGATATTGATCCACAATAGAAGGATGAGTGGATGAGGGATGGATGTATGGATATCTGTCTATACAGATGCACAAACAATATCAAACTATACAAATAAAATAGTACTGAATTATTTAGTTAGTTACAACTAACCCCTCTGTCTGTTACGATTAACCCCGCATATGGGGTAAGTTGTAACATTTGCACTTCTGTCATTTTCAGTGCAACTGTATGAAAAAAAACTTTAAGTGTTTATTTGTAGCAAAGATGTGTATGTTGGTTGTGTAAAAAAAACATAATTATTTTTTGATTAACTGAGCCAAAACCGAAATGCGTTAGGTTGTGCCCCGCTCTCCCCTATGTGGGAAAGATATTGAAGGTGGACTCGGAGAAGTATTTGCCCAGGATTTGCACAGTTGGCACCAATGAAAGCAACATTTGGCATTGACACAAGTGATCAAAGCTTTGGCTACAGAAGCCGACCATGATTATTGACTCTGGAGTTTCCTGACGGACAGTTTTGGTGGAAACGGGAGAGTTGAATTGTGCATTTAATTCTGCAGTGAGTTGGGCAGATGTGGTTTTATGTTTTTTGGATCTGATCCGGTTAGTACCTGGACATCTCTTTCAGACAGGACAGATTCCTCTAATGCAGACAGTTGTTCCTGTTGGATGAGGTTCATCCTACAGTATGTGGAGATATGCCGACATTACGTACACCACAAAGACTCGCTGTTCTCGCACCAACAGTTTGTCTTCTTCTATTTGCAATTTAAAATATTGCAATATTTTATGTACAGCTGTGCTTAATCAATCTTCTTGGGCGGGAATGATTTAAATGAGGAATGTTGTGACGTGTTCATTCCCGGAAGAAAACTCAAGACTACAATGGAGGCGTTTCAGGGAGATCAGCTTTATAACAGACCTTTTTCATTCTCAAACAGCAACATTACACACTAAAGAAAGTTGAACATTTAAAAAGCCTGATACAGTCGCCTTTGGATACATGTTTTTTTGTGTGTGTGTGTTTAAATATTGTTACAGGTATTGTGTGTCTTAAAGGGTACATATCATGCTTTTAAATCATTCATTTTTACTTATAAATCATACATTTGTGGTCTACATAAAGCATAATTGCAATGCTTGGGTCTGAATTCCTCATTATTATAGCTCCACAGGCCCCTTTTCTACCCCTTTTCTGATGTGCTTCTGTGAGCGACCCGTTTCAATGCGGCCCCTTTAAATAAAAAGTTATACCCCGCCCGCTCTCCAGGTCGATGAGTTCACGGTCAGTTCAACTCCCCACCTTCGGCCATTATTGTAGTTTGATTAGAGAAATACGATTATATACGATACCTTCAAAGAACATTTTTATTCACACTTTAATAAAATCAACAGCAGAAGACTTGTCCATCAAGCCTTACATATTCGAGCCAGAGCGAGCGAGTTGATAAAGACGACGACGAACCTGCAGAACAACCTCTTCTATGGATGTATTGGTATGTGAGTTAACTCTTTTGTGTTATTAGTGAAAGTCGACTACAGTGTTGTAGTCGAGACCACCTCAGTCGAGTCCGAGTCGACACCGAGACCAGAGAGAGTCGAGTCCGAGTCAAGACCGAGTCCATAGAGAGTTGAGTCCGAGTCGAGTCCGAGACCAGAGACGGTCGAGTCCGAGTCGAGACAGAGACCAGTGAGGGTTATTACCTAAATTACTTTTATTTACTTAGAGAAATCCTTTTTTTTTTTTTTTTTTTTTTTTTTACTGAATTTACTTAGAGTTTAAAAAATATGATCAGTTTAGGGTAAAAAGGCCACATAGTAGGTGGTGTTAAAAGTAATTTTATTACAATTTGTCATGCGCAGTTGCGCACTAGAAAATCACCAATCACTGGGCGTGTCAATCAATTTAAAGAAATATTTTATTAACATACATTAATAATCATGAAAAATATTTTGAATTGAACTCGAGTGGACTCGGGAATAATTCCGAGTTCTAAAAAAAAAAATGTTCGAGTACGAGTCAATTCCGAGTCCAAATGGACACGATCGAGTCCATGACAAGACCAAGACCATTAAAATATGGTCTCGAGACCGAGTCCGAGTCTCGAGTACTACAACACGGGTCGACTATTTCTCTTGTTAAAACAAGCACACTGACAAGATAAATGACTGCGGTCTGATCTTACCACTAAAAATCTGTATTGATAATAATATGATAACTTGCATTTAGAAAGCGTCAGAAAACAGCAGCTAACTTAAATGATAGAAGGAATTTACCCCTCATTCAGACTAAGTCGATCGGCAAACTCTTCTTTATACTGGCAGAGGTTGTTGAAGTGGGAATCCTTGAAGATCTACATCCAACAACCGAACATTTTGACTTGCCCTCTCGTAACTTCTACATCATTGAGCTTGGACTACAAAATCGGAGCGAGAAATAATAACGGCGGATTGAAGTGTTGGGTTGGTAGTCAATGTCCTTATTTGTCAGTTCGGCTGCAAATACTGTGACGTAATTGTTAAAAAAACGTAACAGAGAACAGAAAAATCTGAAGAGGTTGCAAAATATGACCAAAACAGAATATAAAGATATAAACCAAGCACCTGAAGAGGATAATTACATCTTTTCTGTACTTATAAACACTCCAAATATACAACAAAATGCATTTAAGGGCAAAAAAAAAAAGTGGATTTTGCATGATATGTGCCCTTTAAAGGGCATATTGCAGGTTAGAGGACCCAACGAGTCAATGCATAGAAAAACAATGTAGGAACTAGATTTTCTTTAAAATATACGTATAAACACGCTACAGAAGCTTCTGCAGTCGTTTTTGTGAGAAAATTTTACTTCCGTGTCTGAAAATGGGCGTGGCGGGCGTGACGCAATGAGCGGGAGAGCCGTCGATTCACACAACAGGAAAACAATGAATCGCATGACATTTCGGACGCTGAGGAAATACTCGTATGACGGATCAAGCCATAAAGTTATGAGCCTGCTATGCTAAAGAGAGCAGGGACAGGCCAGGATAATGTCAGACAGAATGGTCAGAGAAAAATTGAGCTGTGATGTGAGGAGAACCAGTGGAGAACAGGACAGGTGCCTTTTAGGTGAGAGACGTGCTTAAGTATACACGTTCGCTAACGATATACACTGTGCTCACAATATTGTACAGATTATTATGATCCTATAACAGGCCAGCAGACATTAGTATGTTTAGGGTAGATTTATATACTATTAAATGTATAAAAACTTTACTTGAGTATATTTCTATAGTAAAAGCATAGGCTACTCAGGTAAATTTTTAATACATATTTTTCACCTAGGTTATAACATAAACAGAACATTAAAGATTTGAGTATTTAAACAACCAATTTTGTTTTTCAATTACAAGTTCTATGTAGGGCATGACAAGTTACCTATATAACACTATTTGATGCCATTGGTAGTAATACGACGATCAATATTCTTGCTTCGGCATACCATGTTGAACTCCATCATATCGCCGGGATGCTAATCATTTGATCTGAAGTGAACGCTACACACGACCGCGTTTTCCGAGCCGATGCAGAAGAGAAATCCCGTCTCTTCACCTGCTCAAACCGCACCAGGAACGAAAGATAGGCTATATAGCACCGTCCCTTTTATTGTAATGGAAACTTGTGGACTCGATCTTGAAGTCCTGACAGGCTGGATTTTTTGCAATCTCCACAAACACAATAATTTACCATGACGATGATAAATTAAAATAAAAATGTACCGAAAGCACACTGACTGACGAGCGCTCTCACTGAACACCAGCCTGCTCTCACTGAGCCGAGGTTGCGGCTCCCTGATATGACGTCAAATGACGCGATGGTGAAAAAAAAAGCCGTTTTTACTAGCAGTCCAAGAAACGCTCACTTTATCTTCTAAATTAGTGTCCTTATGTTGTTTTAAAACATTTTAAATCCTGCATTAACTTTTCATATGGTATTTTTATACAAGGTTATTTATAAATTTCGATTTTTTTTTTTTACCTGCAATATGCTCTTTAAGTTATTTTATAGTGTCATTTATATTGTAGTTATTGATTTGCCATAGACTTGTATTTTAATGCTTCTTTTACATTTTGGCCAGGGGACTAAAGGTGAAAAATAGCCTTTTGGCTAATTCTGGCATTTTTAACCACTGTCCCCCTCTTAAATAAACCAATACCAATACCAAAAAGGCATAAAACGTATTATTTAACATGTTTTATTATGCATACAAAAGAGGAACAATGTAAGATTTCTTAGATAACTAGGAAGATTAGAAGTGCAAATTTTATATAAATGTATGAGTAACACTTTAAAATAAGTGTGAACTAAAACTAACACTTCCACAGGATTCATTAATCTTAATGTTTATTTCAATATTTACTAAAGCGTTTAAATAAAAGGTTTAGATCATCGTCTCTCTCTCTCTCTATATATATATATATATTTCATATATTTTTTTCAATTTGATGTTTAATTATAAAAAATAGTTTTGACAGTTGGCGACACACGATCTTGACATTTATCCTTATATATAGGCAAAAATGATCTATACAGTATTAACACGTGTGTGTGTGTGTACCTCAGCAGGCGGTATGCCCTCGGGTGGGCGGCACTGCAGCAGCACTTCCTGTTCGAGTGACACTTCCTTCCCCAAGGGCTCCTGTTCAAACGTCTTCCTCAAGACTGAGGAGAATGGAGACAGAGAGGAGACTCGATTACATTTCAGAATATTTCTTACATTTCATTTAGCATTTTTTAATATTTTTTATAAAACTTTCAGCTTATTTCCAGGTTTATATGAGAGAGAAAAAACAGACAATAATAATAAGTGCAGAATTTCTCAACACACTGTATGTCATCTCACTGTGATGCTGTGAATGATGTCACCATCTGCCATATTCTCAGGTCAAACAAAGCATGACCTGCTCTACTCGTTCACCGTATTCTCATAATCATTCACGTGCGGGTGTGAATATCTATTTTCCCCTGTCCATTTCTGTGACTTTCCAAGCTCACATGTGTTGTGTGTGTGAGGGGGTGTTTAACACTTGAGATCTCGCGGGGAGAAGGCCAAACTCATCTAGTCCTCCTCAAATCCCTCTAACACCTCATGTGTGAACCTGTGAATTGTAAATGCAGAGACGTGTGAGTAATGTCTTCCTTTCTGTTGCTCTGTGAGCTTTGTGAAGGGAAGACTTGATTTCTGTTCTCTAGCGCTAGGCCATAGACATATTGAATATGTACAATGTGCTTTATTTCATATTTAATCAGTGGTGGAGGAAGTACTGAATCTCAGTACTTAAGTAAAAGTACAAATACCCAGATAAATATTTACTTTAGTAAAAGTAGAAGTAACACAATGACAACCATACTTAAGTAAAAAGTAAAAAGTACTTTATTTTAAATGTACTTTAAGTATTAAAAGTAAAAGTACTTGCATAACAATTTATTATCTTAATGTCTATTTTCTAATGATTAATAAAACATTTAATTCTAACTCATTCAACCTAATAGCCTACTCCTATAATGATGTTCAATAATGATGGAAAAAAATGTCACCATTTCTGAAACAAGCTTGTAATTAGGCAATATACACATCATACTTATCCTTACTGTATGTTAATAACTATGTTTGGCAGTAAACGAGATTAATTTATGGTGTAATTCTGAACCTCTTGGCTTGCCATATAATCCTAACCAAACCAAACATATATTACACACGGTGTGTTTCCTATGCACGTAAAAAAAAATTTCGCGTATGAGTTGCACGATAAACACACTGCGTGTGAGACGCATTTAGTGTGACCGGGTTGATATACTGTATCTATGGCAACCAAACGTCACTGGTGAGACAAACGTGCAACGAACGGACGGTCAGATTACGTTTTGGCAGGGGAAAAACTGATCAGAAAATGTAACGAAAATGTAACAGAAGTTGTAGAAATGTAGTGGAGTAGAAAGTATAATAATTGCTGCAAAATGTAACGAAGTAAAAGTAAAAAGTAGGCTCTATTTATTGTACTTAAGTAAAGTAAAGATACGTGAAAAATGTACTTAAGTAAAGTAACGAAGTATTTGTACTTCGTTACATTCCACCACTGTATTTAATATAGTACTAAATGTGATATTACCCATAACAAATAAATTAAATATGTGATATTTCCCATAAAAATAATATAGTAATATACTAATTATATATATATATATATATATATATATATATATATATATGAAGAGTTCAGATGCAAAAGCCTCTAAATGCCATTTGAAATTTTCTTCTTTAATGATGATTTTTATCAAACTTGTATATTTAAGTTCAGTAATTTCACTTAAATAACAATTAATAAGTAATTACCATTGCCATTTAAGTGAAATCACTGAACTTAAATATACAAGCTTGATAAAAATGATCATTCTAGAAGAAAATTTCAAATGGCACTTAGAGGCTTTTGCATCTGAACTCTTCATATATATATATATATATATATATATATATATATATATATATATATATATAATTAAAATATTGTCACAGTAAAATATTGTCATATTTCACTCATTTTCATTATATACATCATGCACACGGTAACTAATCTAAAATTAATCAATATTCATATATTATATTTATTTTATGTATGTACCGGTATGTATGTTTAATATATATATATATATATATATATATATATATATGTGCTTATATATATATATATATATATATATTAGGGCTGGGCAGCGATTAATCGCGATTAATCGCATCCAAAATAAAAGTTTGTGTTTACATAACATATGTTTGTGTACTGTGTATAATTATTTTGTATATAAAAATTCACAAACGTGCATGTATATATTGAAGAAAAAAATTTGTTATTAATATATAAAATATTAATATTTATATTTAATATAAATCATGTATAAATATTTCTACAGTAAATTCATGCAAATATTTCTTAAATATATACATGCATGCGTGTGTATTTATATATGCAAAATAATTATACACACTACACACACATATTATGTAAACAAAAACTTTTATTTTGGATGCGATTAATCGCGATCAATCGTTGCCCAGCCCTAATTTATATATATATATATATATATATATATTAAACATACATACGGTACATACATAAAATAAATATATGAATATTGATTATTTTAGTTACCATGTACATGATACATATAATGACAATAATTGAAATATGACAATATTTTACTGTACAGTACATACATTTTTGCATGAAACTTCTTTTTTGCAGCAATAGCTGATGTGCCTGTAGTTGAAGTGAAGTTTCCCTGAGCTATTTCACTGTCAAAACACTGTAAAAAATATTCAGATCAAGAAATATAATGTCTGACTATTTCACCCAGAGCTGCTGCTCACCCTGAACCTTCAATTGTCTCCGCTGCGATTCCTCAGTTCATCTGGACATAAAACACACGTCTGCATAAGACACATATCTTCAGCCTGTCTGGCCTTTTACTACTCTGCTCATTCAGACACACACACACACACACACACACACACACACACACACCCTGCATGTCTGTTTTCCTTCACATTACTGATCGAGGTAATAGGCATATAAATCACATCTCAGAGGGGGTGTGTGTCCATGCGAGTGTGTGCGGGTACGGTAATGCATTCAACTCATAGTTTTAGTGCTCTACATTGCTACAGCAACAAATCTTAAACAGCATTCATATCCTGAAAAGAGCTGAAGCCACACACACACACACAACTGTATAACAGCACTCCTATTTCATTCATAATTATAATGTCTCGACTTCACACAGCTCCCACACAGTCCCTCACCTAATCACATATAATGTCCAGCGGTATTTAAAGTCACTACAGTAATCAAATATAACATATATCATTATACTATACATTGTCCCTAAACTAACAATAAATAGTATATTAAGTCACTGAACTAATAATGGATAACACTCATTACTAAACATCA
>NW_024121321.1:4104565-4127065 GCF_016745375.1 Pimephales promelas | reverse complement strand
TGTGACTACAGCGGCTCAATTATAAGTTTATCAAGCGACGAGACTACTTTTTGTGCGAAAAAAACATAAATAACGACTTTATTCCACTATTCCATTACTTCCTCATGGGCGCATGCGCGAGAACTGAGACGAGGACGTTCTCATTCGTCTACTTCTTGTTACCGGCTGCTCACCGCTTAGGAGTTTTACCGCCCCCTACCGTATAAGATGATGTGCTGATATAGCTGGAAGCGCAAAACTTTCTGTTTACAAGCAGAGGAAGATGCGCGCTGTACATACGCTTTTCAATTTGCGTATTTTCCGCACTATAAGGTGCACTTAAAAGCCTTTAATCTTCTCAAAAAACGACAGTGTTCCTTATAATCCGGAGCGCCTTATATTTGGATCATCATTTTATACGGTAGGGGGCGGTAAAACTCCTAAGCGGTGAGCAGCCGGTAACAAGAAGTAGACGAATGAGAACGTCCTCGTCTCAGTTCTCGCGCATGCGCCCATAAGGAAGTAATAGAATAGTCGAATAAAGTCGTTATTTATGTTTTTTTCGCACAAAAAGTAGTCTCGTCGCTTGATAAACTTATAATTGAGCCGCTGTAGTCACATGGAATATTTAAACCTTTTCTTTAATGACTTTATGGGCCGTCAAGAGCCAGTCCCTTAGGCAGTCTATGTAGGACTGATCCAGCTCTCAGATTCAATCAAAAATATCTTTATTTGTGTTCCGAAGATGAACGAAGGTCTTACGGGGTTGGAACAGCATGGGGGTGAGTAATTAATGACTTAATTTTCATTTTTGGGTGAACTAACCCTTTAAATGAAATTAAAGACAAAAAGCGTCTGTCAAACGCATAAAATGTGTAAAAAAATATCCGCTTCATGTCCAATCCTGCTCCAATAACTTGAAATCTCTGGATGAGATGTCAGTTGTACATGTATAAATAATGAACCCTCAATGTCTCCGTGAAATATTCCCTGAAACACATAGAAATCAATAGTTCACACACCCTCCTCTGTGTTTATTTGCTTAGTGCTTAGGGGATTTGTGTGTTTGGCACCATTTGGTGCAGAATGCTGAATGTGAACGGGAGAAACTTAGCCTTCAAAGTGAAAAGAGACGCACATGAATGTTTAAACAAACATCACTCATGGTCAAATCAAGAAAAAAATGGTGATACACACAGGATGAGGAAGAATGGTGATCTAAACTGTGTTTGCCAGACAGACACATACACTGCAAACAAATCCTGTGCAGTCTTTTTGTGTTGATTTCTTTAAAAAATGTAACAAGATACATTTATGTGAGAAGCAAAATTGCATAGGTTTTAATAGGAAGCTTTTTTTTTTTTTCGTGTCCAGATGATAATGAATAATGAATGGCCTCTTAATGGTTCTGTCATTTTTCTTCTCCGATGTTTTCATTTAGTTCAGATCATTTAAACTGGAAAACAAGATCGAAATACTAATTAAGAAAATGCGAGAAAGTAAAGAATTTAAATAGAAAAACAAACGAGGAACCCAATCTGCATTCCCTAAAGGAAAGATTAAAGTTTTATTATCACGACAGTCACACTGTGTCTGAGAAACACTACATGGTGTGTTTGCAGAGAAAAGACGGCTTAAGTTAAAAAAATAAATAAATGTAAAATATGCAAATAAATGTAGCCTAAGTAAATAGAGTAATTGTAAAAAAAAAATTGCATGCTAAACATTCTAGCAAAGTAAGTTAAATTATGTTAAAGGTACACTATCGATACATCATCAATCATTCCTCCAAAATGTGTTTTTGTCAAACCCTGATTCACTATGGTACGCCTGTTATACTGTAAGTGTTTATATTTTAGACCTCTCAGGATAGTCTTCTTGTGTGTTCGTCACTTGATGTCTCGTCATAAAGTTGCTCCAGCCATTTTGACATTTATTTGTCACAACGAGTGAAACATTTTTACAAAACGCTGCTAAATCTCAAACCTACTATGGAGATATTTTTGGTGCAAAACTACTGAACGCCTGTGACAGTGAAATTTGTAGTTGTAGAGAATAGCCCTACGTGTGTATCAGTACATTTGAAGTCACAGAGAGAAATGTTTTAAGAGTTTCAAACTTGTAGACTTTAGACTAAACACAACAGTTACACCCTCTCAAATTGTCCATTGAAGCCGCACAAATCCTATTCCACAAATCACAAATGAAGAAACTCATACGCTCGTCTGACCGATACCCGATCCGGCAAAAAAGTTTTGGATCGGTGCATCCCTAGTTTAAAGCTACACTGTGTAACTCTTTTAGTTTATTCTTAGCTAAAAACACTTAGTTCTTTCAAAAATATATGTGCTCATTAATGTTCAAGTAATAAAGTATTCTCGTGAGTGTATAATATGCCATTGAAAATACATACGGGTAAGGGGTTCTAATGTTGCCCCTCCATCTTGAAAGTATATTAGCCAAAGAGCGGCATACCCGTTAATTCAAGCTTCGCCTTTCGCGTTTACGTTTGAGCTAACACTCATGGACGAGGTCGAACTGGAAGCCATGTTAATCTTGGACTACATTGGCCACCGTAGGAGTTAAAACGAAATCGGAATTGAGAGGAACAGAAACTAATATTGACTGGGTGGTCATATACCTTTTCACCACTAGATGGGGGTAAAAATCACACAGTGTAGCTTTAAACTCACCATTAAATCAAAATAGACATTTTTTGGGAAATATTACAATATTTATCACAATAATGTATCCATGCACATTAATATATATATCAGGGGTGGGGTAAACGATTATTAACTAAACGATTAGGTGGGCGATTATTTTATCGATTAGTCGACTAATCTAATGACTAATTGGATGACTAATATAAAGAATATTTTTTTCTGCTGCTCAATTAATAAAAAAATAATATCTCAAATAAATACTAGCATACTGAATCAAGATAATATAAGCTGGCTAACGTTAGTCTAATGTTATGTATTTGAACACCATCATTATAACTCTACAACCGCCAAAACCGTGTTATTAAAATATTTTTTACAAACATTTTTATCATAGAGAATGTTTAAATATTAATATCAGCTGAGGAGGGAAACGGAGTCGGAGGCGGAGTTCACCTACTGATCAGAGCGCGTGCTGACACGGAGTAAAGCCTTGTTTATACTCGACACATCCGCACGAGCGCGAATGTGCGCACGGCAAAAATGGCGCGTTGGGTGCGCAAGACCAGGAAGACTGTGGCTGGCTGTGTGTACGCCTTTTTTTTGTAACAGCGTAAATAAAAAAAATAAATAAAGAAGCGTCGACGCAAAAATATGACGTCGACGCAATTTTGACGCCGACGTCATCGACGCGCCGCTACAGCACTAATATATATATATATATATATATAATTAATTTGCCCTGTAATCTTTCATCAAAATAACTTCCCCTCCCTCTTGTAGCGACATCACTTCTCTTCTCTGATGACGAGGGCGGAGCAACCTGTCACTCATATGAGATCGACTGATAGCAAGCCACGTCCATCCAATCAATTCCCCGTGGACAAAATCAAGCCCCGCCCTACATTTTTTTCTTCTTCGAGAAGCCAAAGAAAAGACTATTGCGACTTCAATTTTATGTCAACTCTAAACTAGCCCATGCAAGACAAAAACCACAGCAGTAGTTTCTATTTGAACCAGATAACGAGTCTCATTTTGAATCTTATGCGCACACACTATGAGTCCATTACACACCAGTATTTCATGACATGGAGCAGATTTAACCTTGTTTACTCACAATCGCCAAAATGAACAATGAAATTGATTCATAACGATATTACACCACTCCAAATAGAGATACATAGCGATGCCAGAGGGAGCGAACAAAGAAAGGCCTGAACCAACCGTGAGAGTAAAAATCTAATTAAAAGCATAAACTATACCTCTCTTGCCCTTTTTCGCTCTTTCTAAATCTCTTTCTCTCACACGCCATCATTTTTTATGATAAACGTTAACCGTCGCACATTAAGGCCCCTCGATAAAGTTCCACGACAGTGTTTAGAGCATCCGGTCCCATAATAACTACACGCCCTGACCCCGAGTAATATCCGAGGTGTGATTATGACAGTAAAGTTTCCACCACAGAGATATTAGAGCAGAATTACTGCGGCGGGTTGATATCAAAGACCCATTAGAGTCATTAGCTCAATAGGAGCTTGTTAACCTCGGCGTAATGAATTGAGCTTTTCGCTCGCCCACACCGAGAGCGGCTCGTGTCGGTTTCTCCTGCGGTGAGGTGATTGTGCTCCAGCCTCAGCCAATACATGCTATTAACGTCAGCGGAGGGCTGCTATAGCTTTCCCAACCTCGAAATTAAAATGCACAGCAGGGTTTCTTCAATAGCAATCGACAGCTAGTTGAAGTCAACAACAGGTTCATACACTAGCATTAAAATGTTTGGGGTCAGTCAATTGATTAATACTTTTATTCAGAAAGGACGATCAAAAGTGACAGAAAAGACTTTCAAAAGATTTCTATTTCAAATAAATGATGTTCTTTTGAACTCAAATCCTGACATGTCACGGTTTCCACAAAAATATGAAGCAGCACAACTGTTTTCAACTTTGATAATAATCAGAAATGTTTATTCAGTTGCAAATCATCATATTAGAATGATTTCTGAAGGATTAGAGTAATGATGCTGAAGACTCAGATTTGATCAATTTACAATATACTCACATAGAAAACAGTTACTTTAAATTGAAATAATATTTCACTATATCACTGTTTATACTGTTTTGATCAAATAAGTGCAGCTTTGAGCAGATCAAAAACATCTTTCCGGCACCAAAATTTTGATTGGTAGTAGGGCTGGGGCAACGATTAATCGCGATTAATCGCATCCAAAATAAAAGTTTGTGTTTACGTAATATATATGTGTGTGCACTGCGTATAATTATTTTGTATATAAAAATTCACACACATGCATGTATATATTTAAGAAAAATGTGGTATTAATATATAAAATATTGATATTTATATTAGGGCTGTTAAACGATTAATCACGATTAATCGCATCCAAACTAAAAGTTTGTGTTTACATAATATATGTGGGTGCACTGTGTATAATTATTTATACGTATATAAATACACACACATGCTTGTATATATATTTAAGAAATATTTTCATATATATACTGTATGTAGATTTTTATTTAATTTATATTGTATATAAATATTTTATATATAAATAATATTTTTTTTCTTAAATATACATGAATGTGTGTGTATTTATATATATATATATAAAATAATTATACACAGTGCACCCACATATATTATCTAAACCCAAACTTTTATTTTGGATGCGATTAATCGCGATTAATCGTTTGACAGCCCTAATTTTTATTTAATATAAATCATGTAAAAATATATATCAAGTATATACATGCAAAAATGTTTTATATATACACATGCATGTGTGTGTGTATTTATATATAGGCTACAAAATAATTATACACACTACACAAACATATATTATGTAAACAGAAACCTATATTTTGGATATGATTAATCGCTATTAATAGTTGCCCAGCCCTAACTGGTAGATAATCTACCAGATTGATGTCTATCATTTAATCATCTTCCTAAATAAACCAATACAGCAGTGATGCTAATCATACGTCAGCTCCTGCAACACTCATGCTCTTTATATGATGGTACTGCAACTTCAATATTTCTTTAAACATTTTGAAAGTTGGGAAAAACATGAGTTATACCTGTACTTGCACCTTTCAACTATGAATTGTAGCATATTATCTTTTCACTATCCCCAAAAGTGGATTTGGATCACACACTGTTCTTGGCTTTTACTTTGTATTCTGTTCTCACAGTGTGCAAAAAGACATTTACGCAATTGGCAAATGCTTTTATCTAAAGTGACATTGCACTGAAGGTATACACTATGGAAGCTTGTTTCTGCCACAGAATGAAAAAGGTAATTGTAACGCTTTATCACACAATTCTGACATTTTTTTTCTCAGAATTGTGTGACATAACCTCTCTTTTCTCAGTGGCAGAAACAAGCCTCTATAAACGTAAGTATGTTGTAACTTAAGTAATACATATTATCAGTTCATGCATTCCCTGTGGATTGAACCCATGCTGTTTCCAGGGCCATGTGATACTGTTTGAGCCACACACTCTTAGAAGAAATGGTTCTATTTAGAACCAGAAATGGTTCCATCCCCCGCTTCATATATGGAACTCCAAAATGGTTCTATAGAACCATTTTTTTTTTGGTAAAAGCCCCCAGGGTTCTATTTAGAACCCAGAGGAACCCTTTTTTAAGAGTGTATAGAACCTTTTAGGGGTTCCAAATACGTAGCGCTGATAGAACCTTTTAAGGT
This sequence comes from Pimephales promelas, assembly GCF_016745375.1. The sequence goes on along the minus strand of NW_024121321.1, from coordinate 4,120,695 downwards.
TCTATATAGAACCCAGAGGAACCCTTTTTTAAGAGTGTATAGAACCTTTTAGGGGTTCCAAATACGTAGCGCTGATAGAACCTTTTAAGGTTCTATATAGAACCCAGAGGAACCCTTTTTTAAGAGTGTATAGAACCTTTTAGGGGTTCCAAATACGTAGCGCTGATAGAACCTTTTAAGGTTCTATATAGAACCCAGAGGAACCCTTTTTTAAGAGTGTATAGAACCTTTTAGGGGTTCCAAATACGTAGCGCTGATAGAACCTTTTAAGGTTCTATATAGAACCCAGAGGAACCCTTTTTTAAGAGTGTATAGAACCTTTTAGGGGTTCCAAATACGTAGCGCTGATAGAACCTTTTAAGGTTCTATATAGAACCCAGAGGAACCCTTTTTTAAGAGTGTATAGAACCTTTTAGGGATTCCAAATACGTAGCACTGATAGAACCTTTTACGGTTCTATATAGAACCTTTTCTTCTAAGAGTGCAGGACTGTGACAAAAACAACAACCAGACACTGTCATTTACTCACCAGATTTAACAACTCTTAAAAAACCTTTTTGTTAGTGCACAACCTATAAATAGACTAAAACCTTTTGTGCAATGGCTCTTCAAGGTTCTTCTGCCAATAAAAAACCTTTATTTTTAAGTCTGATATTTTTAATTAGATATCTATAATTAGATATCTTATCTAAAAATGTATCTTGGAATCTTATTCCTTTTGTATCATCTGATTAAAAGTCAATTAATATTATACTGCCACAACTGGATTGCATTGGATAAAGCCAAGTCAATTATTTCCATAGGAAAGTAATTATCAATGATGCAAACAGAATTCAATTCTGCTGTAAAGCAGAATGATAATTTGCAACATATGTATTGTGAAAAGTGCTATACAAATAAATGTGAATTGAATCGAATTGAACATTGACACTGTTATTGAACTAAACTGAATCCCCACAGTAATACTGAGTTTAATAATGACACTATCTTCCGTAGAGCCACTTTATACAGTAGATAAATTGCATTTGTTTCATAATTGATGCTGAATAATGACACTTGACTTCTGTAGATCTGCTTGACTCAGCTAAAACTGAATTTCTTTAATATTTAATGAATTTTGCAACTGTTATTGTCCTGTTTATCACCATGAAGCTGCTTCAATACGATCTGCATTGTATAAATATGTGATTTGACATTCACTGACGGTCTGGCCATAGTTGCTGGTGACTAGCCTTAAAGGAGTAGTTCACTTTTAAAAAGGTCTTTAGCTGATAATTTACTCACCCCCATGTCATCCAAGATGTCCATGTCTTTCTTTCTTCAGTCGAAAAGAAATGAAGGTTTTTGATGAAAACATTCCAGGATTTTTCTCCATATAATGGACTTCAATGGGGACCAAACGATTCAAGGTCCAAATGAGTGTATCAGTGCAGCTTCAAAGGGCTTTAAACGACACCAGACGATGAATAAGGGTTTCAGTCATTCAACAAACAAAATGCCTCGAAAAAAGATTTGTTGATGAACAGTCATGAACGCGCATTTGGACCTTGAACCGTTTGGTCCCCATTGAAGTCCATTATATGGAGAAAAATCCTGTAATCATCAAAAACCTTAATTTATTGTGAACTAGTGGAGGAAAGTGAACTATTCCTTTAATCTCAGTGTCCATATCAGTCAAATAAAATAAATCCTTGAGAGCCCCTGATAAAATTACAGAAAAATACACAAACCTGTGTCAGGGAGGGGGTGATCTATCTCTCTAGCAGCACCTTTAGCAATGGAAACCATGAATAAACCACAGCTATCATGTTTTTATTGCACCTTTAGAAAAGGCCATAATGTTTCCGACACATAAACGAGAATGATGGTGAATGAACTGTGTGTGTGACTGACCCGACGTCTCGTCCACACGCTCCTCTATCGTGTGCTCTCTCTGATGGACCCACTCGCTGTTGCACTTGAAGTAGATCTGTGCGGCTGGCGTTGCCGTGCAGAAGAGATTGACAGCTTTGTTCTTGACGATGTAAGCGTCTTCCGGCTCTAGGAGGAAGTGTGGGAGCGGTTCCGGCGGGTCGCTCGGGAAGGTCTCTGGCAGCTCTCCCAAACCCAACAGGAAGTCATCATCACCTGGGACAAAAACACAGACAGCGTGAGCCTTGAAATCAGCACGAAATGGAAGTTGTGATAGTCTTTTCTTCCCTATTGTGATGTATATCTGAGAGAAACGGCTTCTCGAGCAAGAAAAAATGTAGGGTGGGACTTGATTTTGTCCATTGGGAATTGATTGGACGGTTGTGGCTTGCTATTGGTTGATCTCATGTGAGTGACAGGTTGCCCCGCCCCCATGCCAGTAAACATCAGAGAAACAAACAAACAAATCTATTGTTAATGAACAAACTAATGAATGAATTTATGAAATGAGGCAAGAATGAATAAATGAACAAACAAACAGGATTGGATGAATGAACAAATGGATGACAAATGAACAATCAACAAATGAACAAACATGTCATGAATTAACAAAATAATGAATGAATTTATGGCCAAATTAATCACAGAGAATGAACTAATCAAAAAACAAATGAAAGAATATATGAATCAATAAAAATTAATGAAAATGAACAAACTACTGAAAGAACACACAAATGAACAGATGAACAAATAACTAATGAAGAAATGATAAAAAAAATGAAGATAAATGAACAAATGAATCAATCCATAAACAACAAATGAACTGGATAAACAAATGAATAGGCAAAAGATCAAATTTGTATTACATCAATAAATGAACAAATTAGGATATGATCAAACATACTAACAATGAGCAAATTAACTAACTAACAAACTAATGAATGAATCAACAACCATAAGAATGAATCAATGACTCAATCCGTAAACTAATAGTAATAGAAAAGTGAACTGAACAACAAATAAACTCATGAATGAACAAGTATATTATATTATGAATTAAACAAGAATGAATGAATGAAAAAAAATCAATAAACATGATGAACAAACTAATGAAATAATTAACACAATAATGAATAGATGAATCAATCTGCAATTAATGAATCAAAAAAGTGAACAGAACAACAAATAAACTAATAATGAATGAACAAATGAACACGATATGAATTAAAGTAATGAATAAACAAATGGTGGAATAAATGGATTAAGTAATAAACGAATGAACGACTGAACAAAACTCAATGAATGGATGAATCAACACACTAATGAATCGAAGAACAAAGAAACAGATAAATGAACAGATTGAGCCTGATTGACTTAATGAACAGACAAAGAATGGAAATAACAAAGTAATGAATGAATGAACAAAAAAACAACAACAGATTAGTTATTTTGTAAAATATAAATTTACTTGTTCATGTTTGTAGCACAATTTCACATCCAGCACAAATGCAGAGATCTTCAACAGCAAACACACACACACACACACATTCACATAATGGATGGGTCGTAACCCAGGACATATCGATCCCTGGAGTCATCGATAGAAATACCGGATACTAACATTACACTAACACACACACACACACACAGAAAGAAAGAAGACAATGGCACGAGTGGCGGATTATTATGGAATGCCTTCATTAGATGCCCGCTGACCCGTCCTATGGCACACAGTCCAGCTCATAACTCTTATCTGACTGTCACACACACACACACACAGAGAGAGAGAGAGAGAGAGAGAGAGAGAGAGAGTTTCACCCCAAATTAACACTCTGTAAGGTACATTAGCTTCTATTAACGGGTCACGGCACAGCTATGGGATCTAATGACGGACCGCGGGCCGTGGGTCTGTGTTGTGTTTGCCAATGTTATTATGATACAAATGATGAATCATTTATTCAAATCCCTGATTAATCTTATACACACAAACAGACTCTGTGTTGTTTACTCTATAAAAACCAGGATAGGATAGAAAACACACAAACAAAACCAACTAAAGGCCTCAAACACACCTAAAGTAGTCGATGGGCGGGTCCGATTCCAATTCTGGGAATCGCGACTCCGTTCTAAAACGATTCTTGATTCATTTTTGTTCTTATGTTTAATGAGGTTAAAGACTTTTTTGTGTCACTTTTTTATGCGATGGATTTTTGCGGTTTTTGGATTTTCATAAAGACACTGACATTATGATGTTATGGTTTATATCAAGGTGTCATAAAAGACATCTCAAACAATGTCATATTTGCATTAAAAATGTCATAACTGAGCGAATAACACTCAATGACACTTGTCATAAACATGCATAAAACTTCCATCATATTCATAACATATGTCATGTCATGATTATATAGGTGTCATCTTCAAGTAAAGTGTTACCTAAATGACTAAACTGATGGACAGATGAGTTGTTTTGAACGAGATAAAATCCCTGGTTCAGCTCAAATGCAGAGAGCATTAGATAGTCACGCTCAGAGGCAGGGTGGAAAATAGTCACGGAAAACAGAATTATGTTGTAAGAAACCTTGACTAACATTATAAAGTGTAGAAAGAGTCCTCTGAACAGTTCTCTCTCTCTATTCTCTCTCTGGCTGTTCGCCTATCGTCTCACCTCTCCGGTGCCAGAGAGTCCAGTGTTGGTTTAGATGATTAACTCTCTTAATAATGGGACTTAAAGACCAAGCTGGGACCTTTGCAACACGAAAGAGGTCAAGTTTATCAGCTTAACCTTCCGCAGCTCGTGAGTGTATTATTGATGAACAGTGAACGGTCCACGACCGCAGGAATATTACAGGTTAAAAACAACTTAACCCCCATTCTGTGACACGTACACCGTCAGTCACTGCAGAAAACAATCCATCAGTTTGTAAAAATGAATAGAAATAGTGTTTACACTATGAATTCATAATGGAAGTCTATGGGACAATGAAGCATCGCACATGGTTGCCTTCGCTTATGTGCAATATCACTCACACAAGCTGCTGCTTCATTCATTGGACTGTAAAAATAAAATGAAGGCAGATGAATAGGAAAGTATTAAAATAATAATATAAGTAAAATGAATTAAATGAGTGTCAAATTATGAAAAATAAGTAGAAACAATGAAACATTGATGCAATAGCATGAGAAAAGAACCCATTAATTTAATAATTAAATGAATTCATATTATTATTATATTTCTCTTTAAAAAGAATGCCAGATTGAATGTCAGATTGTTAAATATACACTCTAAACAGTGCTGGGTTGTTTCGACCCATATTTGGGTCAAATATGGACAAACCCAGATGTTAAATGTAATTAAAAAATGTACAGTTGAAAGTGAAAGTTGAAGTTGGGTTCAAATTTTAAATGACATTTTTAACCCAAAATTTGGGTTTGTCCATATTCTACTCAAATTTGGGTTAAAACAACCCAGCATTGTTTAGAGTGTATGACTGAAATAAAAAAAGATCTCAAGTACTGATGAAAAATTGATACTGGTATATAACTGTTAACAATAAAACAAATTAATATACGTAAATAATATTCAATAAATTATAACTATTGTCTCTTTGTATATTAAGTATATTATTATATTAATAATTTACAAATATTATCTCTTCACCCTTACAGAAAGTACCACAATCAATCAATCAATCACTCACTCACTCAATTAACCACTCAATTAATCACTCACTCAATCACTCAAACAATCAATCACTAAATCACTCACTCACTCACTCACTCAATCACTCACTCACTCAATCACTCAATCAGTCACTCAATCACTCCTGACCTCAGACACACAATCAAGTTTGGCCAATAATGGCAGACAGGAAACAAGGAGCTGGCCTAAGTTCAGGAAGTAGTGCAGCTGTGCATAAGGTCAATTAATCCCTCAATCACTCAATCAATCATTCAATCAATCAAGCACTCACTCAATCAATCACTCAATTAATCACTCAATCACTCATTCAATTAATCACTCAATCACTCAATCAATCAATCACTTACTCAATCAATCAATCAATCAATCAATCACTCATTCAATCACTCACTCACTCACTCACTCACTCACTCAATCAATCACTCACTCACTCACTCAATCAATCACTCAATCAATCACTCACTCAATCATCCAATCAATCACTCACTCACTCAATCAATCACTCAATCACTCAATTAATCACTCAATCACTCACTCAATTAATCACTCAATTAATCACTCAATCAATCACTCAATCACTCACTCACTCACTCACTCACTCACTCACTCACTCACTCACTCAATTAATCACTCAATCAATCACTCACTCACTCACTCAATTAATCACTCAATCAATCAATTAATCACTCAATCAATTACTCAATCCCTCCCTCAATCACTCACTCAATCACTCAATTAATCACTCAATCACTCACTCAATCAATTAATCACTCAATCACTCACTCAATCAATCACTCACTCAATCAATCACTCAATCACTCAATCACTCACTCACTCACTCACTCACTCACTCACTCACTCACTCAATTAATCACTCAATCAATCAATTAAGCACTCAATCAATCAATCAATTAATCACTCAATCAATTACTCAATCCCTCACTCATTTAATCACTCACTCAATTAATCACTCACTCAATCAATTAATCACTCAATCACTCACTCAATCAATCACTCAATCACTCACTCACTCAATTAATCACTCAATCAATTACTCAATCCCTCACTCAATCAATCACTCACTCAATCAATCAATTAATCACTCACTTAATCATTCAATCAATCACTAAATCACTTAATTAATCTATCAATCAATCAATCAATCACTCAATCACTCATACATCAATCAATCGACTTTACTGAGATATCAGGCCACAGACGCTGTCGATAAACATTGAGTGTAAAATAACCCCGAATATTCCTTTAATATGAGCAGAGGTGATTAATCTGATCATAGATCAAACAGAAAAGACACACGGCACTCCAGAACTCCACTTCCTGTGTGTGTTTATGTGCATCTGTGAGTGTATTACACACAAAGTCAAGGAGAGGCAGCACAGCGTGGATGAGCTCTTATAATCAACAGTGTTTATCACTCGTCCCCAGACTCATCATTTACACACACCACTATGATAAATATCACATTTAATTACTGACCCAGCGTGAGGACACACACCGCCAAGAGCAGCCGGCACTTCAAAGCTATCAGGAGCAACCAGATCGAGCTGCATGTGTGTGTGTGTACTTGTCTACCTATCTAAGAGGGGACTTTGGTGTCGTTACACACTCACTAACAGGGGACCGCCGAGGGAAGTGGGGACATTTTTCAAGTCCCCTGTTAGCTATGCCTTAAAACATGTTAAAATCAACTAAAAAACGCTCTGGTGAATTTTTTTAACTTTTGACCAAGTGGGGACTAACACATGTGTGTGTGTTTAAGCCCATACTCAGCAGCGCTCCTGTAGGCTGGAGCAGGAACTGCAGTGGCCCATTAACACACGTCGTTCACACTTCTCTATTGTCTGAATGGCTGGCTGTCCCAAAGCCTCTGAGACTGTAGAGCTGCTTAGTTAAGGTACTTTCAGTAAATTTAATAACCCCACACTAGTAATCATTAGTTAAGCAATAGTAAATGCTTAACTAATGAAAATACAATTATTAAAACACATTATAGATATGCTTTTAAAACAATATTAAAGAATTTATAGCTTTATAGCTGTCTTTATAAATTGCTGATTATTGGTTTAAAAGCATATCTATAATGTGTTTTAATCATTTTAATTCCATGCTTTATTAATGAACAATTTATGATTTCTAAATGAAGTGTAGCATTATAAACCATAATAATAAACTAATATAAAGTTATTTAGGAGTTGTCAGTGGTTTATAAGATCACTTAGAAAGTGAGTAAATGATTAATAAACTATTTCAATGTGCATTCATGTATCTTATTATTCAGACATATAGTAATAGTTACTTAGTGTGTTAATACATTTTTAACATGTATTTCTACTGTAATCCAAGGTTAATTCAGGTAGTTATCAACCATTTAGTAGTGGTCAGTTTACTATTTTGTGAGCTCATCTAAAGTGAGGACCTGTTATGCCTTGTAATGCATTTATAAAAGAGATTTCAAAGGCTCAGTTAAATATTTGTATGTTCTTTTATGTTCAAAGTGTTGTGTTTGTTTCCTTTTCTGTTTAGAAGAGAACTGAGCCTTTAAATCTAATTTATGAATGCTTTACAAGATATAACTATTCCTCACTTTAGATGAGCTGCCAAAAAAAGTTAACTGACCACTACTAAATGCTTAACTTCTTGCATTTACTACATTTAAATACACTTAAGTGATCTCATGAATCACTGACAACTCCTAAATAACTGGTTTGTAAATAATTTATTCTTCATTAGGAAATTATAAATTGATCATTAATAAAGTATGAAAATACAATGATTAAACACAATATTATGCTTCTAAATAAAGAATAAAGCATTTACACAAGAATAGAGCATTTATAGCTGTATTTATAAACTTCTTATTAATGTCTATTAATGCTTTATAAATTACAGATAAACTATTTACTAATGATTAACTAATGATTAATAGCATGCAGTTATTATGAAGTGCCCAGCGGCAACAGTTCGAAAGCAGAGGCGAGAAGACGCCTCTTATCATTCATAATATTATTTTTTTCTTATTTAACGCTCTCTCTTCATAGATACTGTCTGTGCTTGGTTATAGCAGTCCCTAACAATTTACTTGCCATTGTTACTTTTCTTAATAATTTTGTCTGTACCTCAGTAGCAATTCCATACTAACAAATAATACAGAATATCATAACACTTTCGATGAAATTCCTATAAAACATCAGAAGCTTTATGTTGTGGACAATACAGGAAAGTTATTGCTTTAAAAAATTAATTCTCTGTTGTGGCTTTATACTTACAGTATATGATTGGTCCACGTATCCCATTTAAGCTTATTGCCTACTGATAAGTTGTATTTGACAAATATACAAATAGTTGTATTTGACTATATTTTACATTTTACAAGCAGTTTTGACTGATATGTGTGCACTGTAAAACAATTATTGTTGGTTTAACTTAAAAAATGTTTCCAGTTACCTGGTTGCCTTGAAACTTTACGTTCATTGAAATTGAAAAATTGACTTAATACAATGAAGGAGATTGATTTTATAATCAGAAACTCAAAATATTATGTTATCTGAACCACATACATTATCTAAGTTGATTTGACAGAAGAAACAACGTTATGATAACAAATCATGTTTTTTTTTTGTTTTTTTTGTTTTTTACAGTGTATATTACTTTAGTTTGAAAAAAATTACTTCAATTATCTTTTTAACAGTTAACTGGTTTCAATCTTATTTATGGAACAGAAAGTTTTTGTTCAGGATAGGTCATTTCTTCTGTTCTGTCGCTCACCTCCACAGGGATCGATCTCGGCGCCCTCCCTTTACTCGTTCTACATGCTACCATTGGGTTCTATATTTTAATAAGACATGGTGTTTCCTTCCATTCTTATGCTGAAGACACCACAATATATATACACCTATTGAGAGAAATGATCCGTCTGCTTCCATTTCTCTTTTATTATGCTAAGATGAGGTTACATCTTTGCTTGCAAAAAAATTGTGTCTTTAAATGAACACAAAACTGAGGTGATAGTTTTCCCCACTGATAATTTTAAGACCACCAGCATCGCTTTGAGGAGCTTCTCTGCATTCAGATCTATGCGGGATTAGGTGTGCTTTTAGATGGGCCTTCAAAACGTGATAAATATCTTCCGTAACTGCATCTAGTTTATCAACTGCATCTAGTTTTTATTTGAGAAGTTGCACAGATACTTGAACATTGGTAGCTGTATTTGTAAGCGCTCAGACCAGTTTACCTAAAACACCTTCCAGCCATCCTGCATTGAAATGTAAATGAGTGTGGGGGTTTTGGAATCAGGGGCGTAGCAATCATTTCAAAAGTGAGGGGGACAGAATGTCAAGCATTTTACATGGTTCATGTTTACATGAAAGACTAAGACTTGTGTATGTGTTTAGTTACTTCTTAATTTTTCAGTTTTTTTTTTTTTAGATTCAGAATATGTTTCAGTGTGAAATACGGCAGAAATATCTTATTCATTTGTAATGATAATGTAACAAACTGCAGTTAACAGTAGATAGTCTAATTCTTGTATTTATTTATTTTTTAAATACATTTTTACAAAAGAAAACATTACAAAATGAATTTGGAAGGGTAAATCCCAGCATTTTCTCTAGTTTATTGTAGTTTATTTGAGAAGTTTCACAGATTCTTGAACATTGGTAGCTGTATTTGTAAGCGCTCAGGCCACTTCACCTAGACACCTTCAGCCATCCTGCATTGATATGTTAATTAGTGTGGGGGAGGGCGGAAAGGTCTCACACAAAGGAAATGTCCTAAGTTAGAAAATCAAGGATAGTATGAGTTATGGTCAGATCATCCAATTATTTATACCACAGTCTTGAATATCTTTTATTTTTAGAGTTTATTTGACAAATTAGGTTTTTAGTTCTGTCTCTGTGACCCTCTCACTTCACCCAAACCTAGAAGTTGATTTAGATCTTTTTTTTTCAATATCAGTGGTATTGTGTCTGCTATTTTATAAAGAAACATGTCTGCATTTTTTTGCAGCACTGTAACTACACAGTTGTTTTGAACATCAGTTGAATGAGTAAATCAAACACTTAATGAGTGAAATATTTCACAATTTTGAGTGAAATGTCCTGGTGTGATGTGGGGAACATATGATCCTTCTGTGTCTAGAGTTTGTGTAAATGTGTTTAACACTAATTCTTTCTGAGTGATAAATAAGGCCCCATTTGCAGCTGCTATTACAGGTTGCTTTTTTGTTGTTGTTTTTTCTTTTTAGAGTTGTATTAATGCATTCAGTGACTACATCTTCCAAACTGCATATTTCACTTCGACACAACACTGCTAAAACTCTGAACATAATACAACATTGAACAACTTCTCAAAACTCTTCACTCAGTGATCACACGATCAGTCTTGTCTAAACTGAGATCTTTCAATTTACATGAATTGATTTCTGGCAAACAAAACTTGATTTACTGTACAGGCACATGCTTACATATTATTTCCAAGACTGTTATTTAAGTTCAAAACTTATCAACACAAAAATGAATAAGATAGTTCTGCCGTATTTCACACTGAAACATATTCTGAATCTAAAAAAAAAACTGAAAAATTAAGAAGTAACTAAACACATACACAAGTCTTAGTCTTTCATGTAAACATGAACCATGTAAAATGCTTGACATTCTGTCCCCCTCACTTTTGAAATGATTGCTACGCCCCTGATTCCACATCCCCCCACACTCATTTACATTTCAATGCAGGATGGCTTTTTGAAGGTGTTTTAGGTAAACTGGTCTGAGCGCTTACAAATACAGCTACCAATGTTCAAGTATCTGTGCAACTTCTCAAATAAAAACTAGATGCAGTTGATAAACTAGATGCAGTTACGGAAGATATTTATCACGTTTTGAAGGCCCATCTAAAAGCACACCTAATCCCGCATAGATCTGAATGCAGAGAAGCTCCTCAAAGCGATGCTGGTGGTCTTAAAATTATCAGTGGGGAAAACTATCACCTCAGTTTTGTGTTCATTTAAAGACACAATTTTTTTGCAAGCAAAGATGTAACCTCATCTTAGCATAATAAAAGAGAAATGGAAGCAGACGGATCATTTCTCTCAATAGGTGTATATATATTGTGGTGTCTTCAGCATAAGAATGGAAGGAAACACCATGTCTTATTAAAATATAGAACCCAATGGTAGCATGTAGAACGAGTAAAGGGAGGGCGCCGAGATCGATCCCTGTGGAGGTGAGCGACAGAACAGAAGAAATGACCTATCCTGAACAAAAACTTTCTGTTCCATAAATAAGATTGAAACCAGTTAACAGTTAAAAAGATAATTGAAGTAATTTTCAAACTAAAGCAGTGTTCATTTTGACAACAAATTTTGATTTAGTTTTAGTCTTTTGACTAAAATGCCATTTAGTTTGTCATATTTTAGTCATCTGAATTGTTTTAGTCTAGTTTTAGTCAACGAAATTCAATATGATTTTAGCAGCCTGGTCTCATTGTTAATACGTAGGTATTTTAAGTTTTTTGCAAAGATAGAAAACATACTTTTTTGTACGTTTGGATAGATGCTGAAATGTATAATATATACGTATTTGCAACATTTAAAAGTAACATTATTATGTTTTTACAGCTACAAAACGTTAAGTATTTACGTATATTCTATGTCATAAAGATATCTGTATATATCCCTTTTTACCATTTTATGTAAGATCCCGTAACCCTAATCCCAAACCTAAACATAACACTGTAAACGATTTCTGTTGTTTTCACAGGATTATACAGTTTTTGTCAACAGTTTCTTACTGTATAATCTATGTACAGTAAGTTACAGTAGAATTTAGTTGTTTTCACAGTATTATTTTGTTTTTTCAACAATTATGTACTGTGCACACAGTTGACAGTATGTTACTGTAGAATTTCAATGCATTCTGGGAAATTATCAGTTACTGTTAATCTAAATACAGCAGTGCAAACTGACCGCGAAAAACTCGACACACAGTTCCACGGGTAAAATTGCTAGACCTCTAATGTTATTATTCTTACATTAAAAAAAAAGAAATGTAGCACTGGGCCAGTGACCATTAACAGCCTTAATTCAGTGTGCATGAGAGCGCATTTGAATTTTGAAAGAGTTTGTCGTGTCAGTGGTGCCGCTGTCTTTTCTGCCGACCAGGAACTTCTTCATCTGGTAAGTAATAATTATTATGGATTCTTGCTATAACTTTAAAGTTATATAGAATAGCTGACCACAATTTCTGTATTCAATTTAATCTATTCTAGACATTTTACTATAAGATGTACAATTTGACACTCTTCAATGTAACCTAGGGACATGTTACTGTCAATTTAAATACATAAGTACGAAATGACTGCGAAAAATAACCACAACAAGCTGCCATTTTATGAAGAACTCTTCAGTTCCCTTATTCCCTCTGTGAGAGCGTGCAGGCTGTGCATCGCGCCGCTGTCGTCTGCAATGTTTTCGCCATAGCCTACATATGATATATATGGTTAGTAATTTTATATTTTATGCAAACCATATCAGTTACTTACATTAACGGATTAAGGTTAGAACTGGCCGCGGCATGAACTATATGAAGTTACTTGATTAAATGTGATTTTATTAACATGTATATCATATATAGCCTCTTATAAGGTCAAAATGGTCTAATCAGTTTTGTTATTTACCACGTTATGTCGGTGGAAACGCCTGCACGTTCATTATTTTATAACTTTATAGGGTTGGGAATTGAAAATCGATAAATGTATCCTTAAATCTGATATCCAAGGTTAGGATTCGGATTAGCCTATTGTTATAAAATTAAAGTTTCGATTCCTCTTATTGATTTTTTCACGCTTATTTTTGTGTAAATCCTGACCTGGCAATCTGCTATTTAAGTTAACGTTAATGTTTTACCTCAGTGACAGTCTCTACCGCAGCGCCCAAAAAGTGCAGTTTTGTCCAAATACAAAGCTATGTGTGACATTTACAGTATTGTCTGATATCGTAATTGTTTTTATAACTATGTGTAAACTGACATGTAACGTTACTTATTTGAAGGGAAAGACGCCCTGTCAAGCTTCTTTTGTCATACGATGTAACTTAGTATCACACAAGCAAGATTGACGTTTTCACGTGACCGTAAATGAATTGATTTTAAACAGTCCAACAAACAAGATAGTATTAAGTGAATTACACTTTAGACATCATTTTGTCTGTTTTTGCTGTTTAGCTAAAAAAAAACAACAACAACAAAAACGCTTTTACTGTAAAAACGTCTCGTCTGTTCTCCTTTTCCACAGGTGTGAGCTGTGCATATTAAGAAGACCCCATCCATCTTGACGACCGATGAATTGTAAATCTAATCTAATTTAATTATTCTATTTATCCAACTACTACTACTATACCTTGGCCAAATACTGACCCACTGAGAACATTTTAAACAGATTATTTGCTATCTGTGAATTTTGAACAGATAATTGCCTATCTGCAAGTTGTTAAGAATTGTTCTGGTTCAGTTGCATAAAAGCTTGGATAGAGAACTTCCTATTGCAAATGTTAGAACATTAAGTCTGCATATAAATGATTATTAATACCGTAATGCAAGTTTTTCATGGCACATGTGCATGATGATATTGTTTTGTGTTTAGATTTTTTTAAAGGACACTGGATAACACACTCTAAAAAATGCTGGGTTGTTTTAACCCAACTTTGGGCCAAATATGGACAAACCCAGCCGTTGGGTTAAATTTTTACATTGCATTTTTAAGCCAACATTTGGTTTTGTCCATATTCTACCCAAAAATTGGGTTAAAACAACCCAGCATTTTTTTAGAGTGCAACTTGTCATTTTGTAATACTCATCTGGATTGGTGGTTTACTCGTCAAAGCTAGTTTATACATTTCTCCCAGCCCTGCAAATCTGGTCCTCTAGTTATAAAGGAGCCCAAAACCCTTTAAAATCAGCAACAGACCAGTCTGACCAGTTAGACAGTCTATCTCAAACCAATAGACTATCTAGTTTAAGCCCCCCCCCCCCCTTTCTAATAGATTGATCAGATAGCGCCCCTTTAATCTTTTCTATTTTACCTGTTCATAATCATTTTTGCATGAATTGAAACGCATGATTGTTCATGATTTTCATGCATGATTTAAATTGTATTATATTATATTATTATTATTCATGTATTTAATTTTATTCATGTATTTAAATGTATATATGTAAATGTAATGTGTTTGAAAATACACAATAAAACTTGAGCAGTTAAAGCTTCAATTGTTCTTTTTCTATTTCCTATAGTGCTACTGTGCAACCTGTAGAATATGTAGAAAATCCATAGAAATATTTTTTAACTGTTAAATAATACTCTATTTCTACGGATTTTCTACATATTCTACAGGTTACACAGTAGCACCAAATAAATACAATAACATTTCATAACTGTATAATACTATACAGTATTATTAAAAATTAACAGTGTAATGCTGTACTTTAATATGGTAAGAAATTACAGTAAAATAATGTTATTTGATTTTACAGTATGCTTAACAGTACTGTAGTTAGTGTTAAAGTAATTTTATTGTTGAATGAAATACAGCAAGTACTGGATAATTGTTGCCAGTAAGTTACTGTTAATTTGACAAGACATTTTTTTACAGTGTATTTTATCAAACAGATATAAAAGGATAAAACATAATGGACAGATGTGTTGGGAAATGGCAGTTCTATTAACAATATGGCATTAAAATATATTTTGAGCCACCAATCCTACTCCTACCCCTAAACCTACCCCTAACAATTCGTTAAAACTACGTAAACTAACGTTACAATTGGCTATATGCACGCATAAGTTCCGCATTTGACGTAAGGATGCTCGTCCATTTCCGGTTGTGTAGATTAAAGCAGAGGAAAAACCGGAGAAAACGGGATTATGGCAGAGTCTTCAATATTTACTGTCCCTCCCGTCTTTGAAACGAAACGTACATACGTTTAGATGTAATTTTATATATAGTTATGTTTATTTAATATAATTTTTAAAAAGAAGCATAACACAACGAGGGGTGTCTGTTTTATCTGTTTTTGTGACTAACGTTTCATTAGTATAACCATGGAGTATAAAATTCAATATAAATTCTCGGTATTGCATTGGACTCTACGATCGGCGGAAGTTATCGAGCATCCCTAATGCTTCACCGGAAATAACGCCGTGCATAGAGCCCATTATGAAGAAAAACGTGACTAACAGAAAAGTATAATCACAATAATATATTTATGCGAAAATGTCAAAACCGCTACCAAAAGCCGTTCACATGAAGATGCTTTGCAGTCGCAGTCCTCTCTGGCAACATTGTAAATAGTTTTGTATGAAGTACAGAGCAGAATTTAAATTAATAATCAATGAAAATGTTCATCCGGCTTCAGTTCGCAGCTTCGCACTATTTCAAAAGAACTAACCAACCGTCACAGTCCTTCATGTCTCAATCTGTGATGAGGCAGGGAAGAGCCAATGA
>NW_024121321.1:4019430-4104065 GCF_016745375.1 Pimephales promelas | reverse complement strand
ATCCCTAATGCTTCACCGGAAATAACGCCGTGCATAGAGCCCATTATGAAGAAAAACGTGACTAACAGAAAAGTATAATCACAATAATATATTTATTGCGAAAATGTCAAAACCGCTACCAAAAGCCGTTCACATGAAGATGCTTGCAGTCGCAGTCCTCTCTGGCAACATTGTAATAGTTTTGTATGAAGTACAGAGCAGAATTTAAATTAATAATCAATGAAAATGTTCATCCGGCTTCAGTTCGCAGCTTCGCACTATTTCAAAAGAACTAAACCAACCGTCACAGTCCTTCATGTCTCAATCTGTGATGAGGCAGGGAAGAGCCAATGACCATTTGATATCTCTGCCGTAAAACACGACGTATTGCTTCTCAAGGGCGTGATTTTTGAATTTGAATTCATCACCAGCGCGGGATTTGACGTGTACGGTTGCTGCTGAGAATGGAGGCGAAGATCACGACTGGATAAAAGGTTGAATTAGGATTTTTTTCTTGTAAACAACGTAGGCTATGGATTCTAAAGATTTGGATTACATCAAACTAATAAAATTGATGTCTTTTGTGAATTTATGTTTTGTTTTATAGGAGAAAACACTTTCTGTGCCTCACGGCAAATAAACTATATTACAAAATGGTTAAACGAGTAAAGTTAAAGAATGTATTTTTAAGGTTTTATAGTGTATTGTTTAACACCATGCAGGCGAAACGAGCAAAATGTTAATATTTATGAGTATTATATCAATAAATGAGACTGAAAACGTAATGAATAAGACAGTTGAATGCAATAGAGTCAAAACATAATGCTACGATTTTAATATGCATAAATTGTGATATGTACAAATGTGTACATCGGTGGATTTGTTCAAATGTAAATAAATTACGTTTTTGTGCTGTCAATAACGTAAATATTTTACATTTTAGTTCTGTAAATACGTCAGTATTATACGTTTCTGCGCGCATATAAAACGTAATTATATGTACGTATGATAGAACTACACTTTACGTACAAATGCATACGTATTCTCATGAGATCACATTGGATTTTAGTCGACTAAAATATAATGGGTTTTAGTTAAATTGTAATGCGTTAATTTAGAATTTAGAATAGAATAAAATGTACAAACCCATACACTCCCGAAGAAAACATCTATTAACCTATTAATATAAATGATTTAAAAGTCTGAACATGCAATACAGATACGGATTTAACTACTGTGATTTAAAAAATATCTTAAAATTAAATAAAAACCACTTTTCCTAAAGTACAACACAGCCTTTTCAATGGATGATATACCGTATGCATTCTTTATAACCATGCATACATCCTTCTTTATTCTTTCAAGCAGAAATATTCTTTGTGTAAATTAAATATAATTAATCCTTATTATACTAAAGCTATTAACAAACTGTGATTGCTTTTCTCTTTTTCTTTGGTTGCTTGATCAATATTAAGGACACAGACCACATTATGTTTGATGCCACTTTCACTTTAAGACGTCGGATTATTTCCAATGACATGCGGATCCAATCGCACTGATGCACATCCGATACACTCACAACTGTTTAAGACATAACCGACATAATTTACATGAATACTGTCCAAGCGGACATTTAAAGCACTCAATAACCTTGCCCTTCATATTTATTGGACCTTCTTAATATCTATATTCGATCTCGGACTTTAAGATCGTCTTCCTCGCTCACTCTTGTTCTCCCTAGAACCCGCACTACTTCTATGGGGTCCCGGGCTTTTAGTTTTGCAGCTCCTTATTTATGGAACCTGCTGCCACAGGATGTGCGAAACAGTGAAAGTATTCATGTTTTTAAATCTTGCCTTAAGACCCATCTTTTCCGGCAGGCTTTTATGTTTTATGTGATTTATATATATATATATATACTGTATATATGTGTGTGTATTAGGGCTGGGCAAAAAAATTGATTTTTCGATTAATCGGTTTTTAAAATGTGGCCGATTCAAAATCGATTCTCAACGGCCTCGAATCGATTTTTTCCATATAAAGGGCTCGCGGACGCGGTGCGGCGTCTTCTCGTCTCACTGCACTAGGCAAGCACTAAGCGCTGCAGCTGTCGATACACACTCGCGTTTAGGAGTCGGGACACGACGAAATATTCACTTGCACAATCGGGCCAGCATTGCATCGTAACCTATGATGGTAACTAACGTTTATAATTTTCACGTCTTTTTAAGTTTTAGTTTAAACATTCAAGCGATATTAAACCATCCCGTGCTCGCGCACTCTCAGAGATGTCTTTCACTGCGTGCACATACAGTAAAGCCAATCCGCCTCAAACAGCTCGCCTGAAACAAACGTTTTATCCCTGGATTATATCGCTTTAACAGTTAAAAACACGCGACATAATGTCAAAACTCTGGTATTGGTGAGTAACTTCGTAAAGACAGTCTAATGTCTTAAATAAGCATTAAACGCGTGTGACAGACAGACAGTAAAAATGAGACAGGGATCCGTTCTTAAAGTGAACGCAGCCATATGTGTCTGTCATTAATTCTGTTGAATTAAAACAATAGAATATAGCATTAATTCTAAGCAATCAGAATTAATAGCCTTTGTATTTAATTGTAGTCTTGGACTAAAAAGACTATCCAGTGTTATTTTACATTGGATTACTTTATTCAGTTTCTGTAGTATTTCTGACATACCAAAAAAACTCTTTATTCTATTCTATTTATTTGCTACTTTTTTCAGTTTAATTCGAAGATTGAAATCAAGCTTCCATGTGTTACTTAAACTCTTAACAAAAAAAAAAAAAAAAAAAAACATTTAGGTAAGATCAAAAAAATGTCTAAATATTTTTATTTATCTATATCTATCTCAAACATAAAATAACATAATCCTGTTTGATCAAGCTGTGTGACTGTTCTGACTTTTTTTGCATATTGCATCAAAATCCTGTCTTTTCTTTGTCTGCATTTAGTGCATCTAAAATAAAAAGAGTTTTATATACAGGTTTGTGGCTCTTAAAAAACTTTTGCTGGTAATTTCCTCACCCCCATGTCATCCAAGATGTCCATATTTTTCTTTCCTCAGTCGAAAAGAAATTAAGGTTTTTGATGAAAACATTCCAGGATTTTTCTCCATATAATGGACTTACATGGGAACCAGACGGTCCAAGGTCGAAAAGACAGTTAATAACAGTTTCAGATGCAGCAGACGATGAATAAGGGTCTTATCATGCGAAACGATCGGTTATTTCAAAACTTATTCCAAAAATGTAACTTTTCTAAGGACAAATGCTAGCCTAGCTCTATTCTGTGAGGCGCGTTTGTAACGTCACGTAATACGTAATTACGTTCAAAAGGTCACGGGCGACGTAGCCGGAAGTACAGAATCAAAATCGTCCGACATCGCTGTTTTACCTTTTAATTACTTTTTTGTAAACAGCGTTTGAGTTAGTTTGCACGTTCAACCTATGCGTTCAACTTGTAAACACTGACTCTGTACTTACGGCTACGTCGCCGTGACCTTTTGAATGTAATCCTGCTGCCGCCACAGAGTGCCATTTAGTTTTATATAAAGTTTAAATTATTTTGTTGTCTCAAATCGTTGATAATGTATACTGACTTTGCCCTATGCTGCAATAAATTTAGTTTTGCATTCATTTACATAAATCAGCTGCTTGAATGACAATTGCTGATGTAATTGGGTTTTCATGTGAGATTCTCAATTCATTCAGTTAACTGATGCTCTGAGGTAGTTTTCAGACTGCAGACTCAGCAACGATTGTATTTAATTGTACAGTACAATTATAACATAGAACAAACATCTTCATTTCATGTCATTAAACATAACAATATTGCTGGCCATACACTGATGAGAAAGTGAGTCCGGTGTGCGATACTTGGAGTTGTCCTAGACGTGGCGCAGCGCTGCGCTTCTCATTCCCCCTTTACGGATGTGTATTTCACTGCCACTTCAATTCACTGTTCACACACACACACAAAGTCCCCACTTGGTTGGATAGATATCATTCAGAAAGTTCCCTCTTGGCTAGTGTGCAGCGACACTGCTGTGTTAATACATGTATATGTTAGTAATATAGACATGTGTGTGCAATGGCACATAACTATGGCAAGTAAATTGTTAGGGACTGCATAACAAAGCATAGAAAGTATATATGAAGAGAGAGCGTTAAATAAGAAAAATAGTATATATATATATATATATATATATATATATATATACATAATGTATATAATAGATATATAATTTAACTGTAATGAAGACATATTTCACTGCCAGTTCACACACACACAAAGTCCCCACTTGGTTGGATAGATATCGTTCAGAATGTCCCCTCTTTGCCAGTGTACAGCGACACTGCTGTTAGTAATATAGAAATATATAGTTTTAGATCGGTAAGATTGTTTATGTTTTTAAAAGAAGTCTCTTCTGCTCACCAAGGCTGAAATTATTTGATAAAAAAACAGTAATATTGTGAAATATTATTACAATTTAAAACAGCGTTTTTCTATGTGAATATATATATATATATATATATATATATATATATATATATATATAATGTATATAATAGATATATAATGTAAGCGTAATTAAGAAAGATTTCACTGCCAGTTCACACACACAAAGTCCCCGCTTGGTTGGATAGATATCGTTCAGAATGTCCCCTCTTCGCCAGTGTGGAGCGACACTGTTGTTAGTAATATAGAAATGTATAGTTTTAGATCGGTAAGATTGTTTATGTTTTTTAAGAAGTCTCTTCTGCTCACCAAGGCTGCAATTATTTGATAAAAAAAACAGTAATATTGTGAAATATTATTACAATTTAAAACAGCGTTTTTCTATGTGAATATATATATATATATATATATATATATATATATATATATATATATATATATATATATATAATGTATATAATAGATATATAATGTAAGCGTAATTAAGAAA
Organism: Pimephales promelas; assembly: GCF_016745375.1. The sequence continues at coordinate 4,099,112 of NW_024121321.1, read as the reverse complement.
GATTTCACTGCCAGTTCACACACACACAAAGTCCCCACTTGGTTGGATAGATATCGTTCACAATGTCCCCTCTTTGCCAGTGTACAGCGACACTGCTGTTAGTAATATAGAAATATATAGTTTTAGATCGGTAAGATTGTTTATGTTTTTAAAAGAAGTCTCTTCTGCTCACCAAGGCTGCAATTATTTGATAAAAAAACAGTAATATTGTGAAATATTATTACAATTTAAAACAGCGTTTTTCTATGTGAATATATATATATATATATATATATATATATATATATATATATATAATGTATATAATAGATATATAATGTAAGCGTAATTAAGAAAGATTTCACTGCCAGTTCACACACACACACAAAGTCCCCACTTGGTTGGATAGATATCGTTCACAATGTCCCCTCTTTGCCAGTGTACAGCGACACTGCTGTTAGTAATATAGAAATATATAGTTTTAGATCGGTAAGATTGTTTATGTTTTTAAAAGAAGTCTCTTCTGCTCACCAAGGCTGCAATTATTTGATAAAAAAACAGTAATATTGTGAAATATTATTACAATTTAAAACAGCGTTTTTCTATGTGAATATATATATATATATATATATATATATAATGTATATAATAGATATATAATGTAAGCGTAATTAAGAAAGATTTCACTGCCAGTTCACACACACACACAAAGTCCCCACTTGGTTGGATAGATATCGTTCAGAATGTCCCCTCTTTGCCAGTGTACAGCGACACTGCTGTTAGTAGTATAGAAATATATAGTTTTAGATCGGTAAGATTGTTTATGTTTTTAAAAGAAGTCTCTTCTGCTCACCAAGGCTGCAATTATTTGATAAAAAAAACAGTAATATTGTGAAATATTATTACAATTTAAAACAGCGTTTTTCTATGTGAATATATATATATATATATATATATATATATATATAATGTATATAATAGATATATAATGTAAGCGTAATTAAGAAAGATTTCACTGCCAGTTCACACACACAAAGTCCCCACTTGGTTGGATAGATATCGTTCGGAATGTCCCCTCTTCGCCAGTGTGGAGCGACACTGTTGTTAGTAATATAGAAATGTATAGTTTTAGATCGGTAAGATTGTTAATGTTTTTTAAGAAGTCTCTTCTGCTCACCAAGGCTGCAATTATTTGATAAAAAAAAAACAGTAATATTGTGAAATATTATTACAATTTAAAACAGCGTTTTTCTATGTGAATATATATATATATATATATATATATATATATAATGTATATAATAGATATATAATGTAAGCGGAATTAAGAAAGATTTCACTGCCAGTTCACACACACACACAAAGTCCCCGCTTGGTTGGATAGATATCGTTCAGAATGTCCCCTCTTTGCCAGTGTACAGCGACACTGCTGTGTAGCAATATAGACATGTATATGTTTGAGCATTATATAATGACACACCCACACACACACACATATATGTGTATAAGTATGTATAAGTTACAAAATGAAGACAAGATTTCACTGCCAGTTCACTTCACTGTTCACACAGACATACAGTTCAATTGCAGGCTATATGAGTCCCCTGTTGGTAAGGTAGACATCGGCCAGAGTTTCAGGTCCCCACTTGGCATGTTTTTTTAAAAATAAAAAAATGCATATTTAAAGTTATATTATGAAAAAAGACCTTAAAAGAGAATTTTGTACGTCATTTTTGTTTCTTCAAAATGACCAGAAACACTAGTCCCCTCTTGGCCAGTGTAGAGTGATAGTCCCCTTTTAGTAATATAGACGTGTATGTGTGCGCATGCGTGTGTGTGTGTGTGTGTTTACAGCATGTTCAAGATCAGCCCAACACATGCTCATTTAAATACAGACAATAGCTGTGTTTGTTCTCATGAACACATTTATGTGAACACTCATCCATCATACACATGACACATGACTAAAGCTCAGCTGGACACACACACACATTCACTTCCCTTTCACTTCTATTGTTCTTAAAGCTCATTTTAAATACAACTAACCCGAACACCATAAAAGACTTTATATATACACACTCCCGTTTGGGATCGGTACGATTTTTTTTTATGTTTTTAAAAAAAAGTCTCTTAGCTCACATTAAAAATATAAGAATAAAAAGTAATATTGTGAAATATTATTAGAATTTAAAAAAAAAAAAATTCCTATTTGAATATATTTTAAGATGTAATTTATTTCTGTGATCAAAGCTGAATTTTCAGCATCATTACTCCAGTCTTCAGTGTCACATGATCCTTCACAAATCATTCTAACATGATGATTTGCTGATCAAGAAATGTTTATTATTATTATCAATGTTGAAAACAGTTATGTACCATTTTTTGAGGATTCTTTGACAAATATACAATATATATAAATGATCTATCTCTCTCTGTATATATATATAAAATCATTTTTTAAATTATTTACATTCATTTTAAAATATATATATTTTATTATGGAATTATCATTGGACACCATTACATAAATGTGGCACAGCTGAGATAGAGACATCTCTGTAAGGATAACAAAAACAAGTGTTTTTTTCTTTTGAAGATGTCCTCGGAAATTAGTATTTATCAATTTATCAAACCTCTAGAAATGCTGGTGAGACATTTTGTTCCTAAAAGAACATCTGGGTCAGAAGCAAATATAAAAACATTCATTCTGAAATTAAAGCCAATCTCCTATTCATTCAGCGAATAGATAGATAATAAAACAAGATATCTAATATTTCAATAGTATCGCCTAGAGAGCACTGAGATTAAATGGAGAACAAGTTGAGATGTGAAAAACATCTGATGTGTCTCCTCTATATACTCAGTTCTCCACAGCGACTGTCTGCAATTAAAACTCCATTAAAGATCTCCACGTGAACTCTACGATTTCTCATCAGATTCTTGAAATGCTCTGAGCTTCTTCACATTCATTTAACTGTCGACTCATTAGTGTTTCTCGAAATCATTTTAAAGAGAAACATCTTAGACGAAGTTGATACTTAAATTAAACAATTGAGAACTCTTACTAAGTTTTTTTTCAGAGCTATAAAAGAGCACCAATAAAACTGGCTTCTGGGTTTGGCTGAGTGAACTCAACTCTACCATTGAATTTAAAGTGCCCCTATTATGCTAATTTAAAGGCTCTAATGCAGAGTCTCCAACAATAGGTTTAAATGCATCCAAGTTCAAAATCACTTTATTTTTTCTCATAATATCCTAGGACTGTCAAACGATTAATCGCAATTAATCGCATCCAAAATAAAAGTTTGTGTTTACATAATGTGGGTGGGTGCACTGTGTATAATTATTATATACAATATACAGTATTATTATGTATATACTGTATATAGATTTATATTTAATTTATATTATATATAAATATAAATATTTTATATATAAATTATATTTTTTTTCTTAAATATACATGCATGTGTATGTATATATATGTATACGTATATATATATATATGAAGAGTTCAGATGCAAAAGCCTCTAAGTGCCATTTGAAATTTTCTTCTAGAATGATCATTTTTATCAAGCTTGTATATTTAAGTTCAGTGATTTCACTTAAATGGCAATGATAATTACCTATTAATTGTTATTTAAGTGAAATTACTGAACTTAAATATACAAGTTTGATAAAAATCATCATTAAAGGAGAAAATTTCAAATGGCATTTAGAGGCTTTTGCATCTGAACTCTTCATATATATATATATATATATATATATATATATATATATATATATATATATATACTGTATATATAATTATACACAGTGCACCCACATATATTATGTAAACACAAACATTAATTTTGGATGCAATTAATCGCGATTAATCGTTTGACAGCCCAAGGATATCCATTGCAGCGTCACCTCTTTTCTCAGTGTCTGAAATGGTTCGATCAAAGATTCAGTCTCTCTAAACCCCTCCATTACACAGAATTGTGCTCTACTTGTGTTTCATGAATGATTTTATAGAGGCTGATAAATGCAAACAGTGACACTGGAGCTATTAAAACACGCCTATGTCTGTGTTTCCCCGTACGTTTAACGTTCATATGTTTTGGTAAAGTCTGCGCAGTGTCATTTAGTAACTGCGGTTTTAAACTGGCACCAGATGCAGTGTATTACACATACACACACACACACACACTGCAGTGACAGAGGGCCTCATTATCTGTGACAACAAAAACGGCTGTCACCAGCAACTCACACGCTCTCAAAACATGAACATCATTACAAACAAAGATGAACTCCCTCATTCCATCAGACAGCCAACTCACAGCGCTTCAAAGCTCAACGTTCCTCTGAAAAACCCATTTCAGACTGCGCATTATGAGCGAATGCTCAACAAAAGCAATAACAGATGCAGAGAATGGAAGTGAGCGGAAGAACCTCACAGTAAATGTGGCATGACACGCTTCAGATTTTAACAAAAGCATTCGGTGCTACCTAGATGACAAGAAACAGATGGTATTGTGGGTAAATTGTCAAACGTACACCTAAAAATTAAGCATGAAGAAATAATGAATATTTCAACGATGTTGTAAAAAACAATCAAATAAATATTGGACCCCATTGACTTTCATTGTACGGGCAAAAAACACAAGTTTTAGGTGAACTACCCCTTTAAATCTTTCCCCGCCATTGACGGAAATTCCGGCTTTTCCTGTTTTCACTATTATATGGTAGGGAGCGCTTTTGCACATCTTATGAAAGAGTACTGAATCTCCAGATCAAAACGCATGGGAAGAGGAAGCAGAAACACGCAATAAACACGCATGTGATCATCAACATTAAACGTCTTAATGTTACCAATGAAATCTTGACCCAGGATAAGCTATTGGACTGTAAAACTTTGGGGGTGTTGATGGACTCTACACCATCTGTGTTTTGATCATCAGCATTTTCATCAAAATGTTGCTTTTTTTACAGTAGCACCTCATTGCAGCACACGAGATCCAGGGGGCGGAGTTGGATCCAGATCCAATGGGTGGAGATGGGTAGGATTAGGGGTGGGGTTAGTGATCAGGGGGTGGATATTGGTAGGATTAGGGGTGGGGTTAGGCATCAGGGGGGGGACTGAAGATTAGGGGTGGGGTTAGTGATCAGGGGTGGAGATTGGTAGGATTAGGGGTGGGGTTAGCGATCAGGGGGCGGAGATGGGTAGGATTAGGGGTGGGGTTAGCGATCAGGGGGCGGAGATGGGTAGGATTAGGGGTGGGGTTAGGGATCAGGGGGAGGAGATTGGTAGGATTAGGGGTGGGGTTAGCAATCAGGGGGTGGAGATGGGTAGGATTAGGGGTGGGGTTAGGGATCAGGGGGGAGACTGAAGATTAGGGGTGGGGTTAGTGATCAGGGGTGGAGATTGGTAGGATTAGGGGTGGGGTTATGGATCAGGGGGAGGAGATTGGTAGGATTAGGGGTGGGGTTAGCAATCAGGGGGTGGAGATGGGTAGGATTAGGGGTGGGGTTAGCAATCAGGGGGTGGAGATGGGTAGGATTAGGGGTGGGGTTAGGGATCAGGGGGGGAGACTGAAGATTAGGGGTGGGGTTAGTGATCAGGGGTGGAGATTGGTAGGATTAGGGGTGGGGTTATGGATCGGGGGGAGGAGATTGGTAGGATTAGGGGTGGGGTTAGCAATCAGGGGGTGGAGATGGGTAGGTTTAGGGGTGGGGTTAGGGATCAGGGGAGGAAATTGGTAGGATTAGGGGTGGGGTTAGGGATCAGGGGCGGAGATGGGTAGGTTTAGGGGTGGGGTTAGGGATCAGGGGAGGAAATTGGTAGGATTAGGGGTGGGTTAGGGATCAGGGGTGGAGATTGGTAGGATTAGGGGTGGGGTTATGGATCGGGGGAGGAGATTGGTAGGATTAGGGGTGGGGTTAGCAATCAGGGGGTGGAGATGGGTAGGTTTAGGGGTGGGGTTAGGGATCAGGGGAGGAAATTGGTAGGATTAGGGGTGGGGTTAGGGATCAGGGGGCGGAGATGGGTAGGATTAGGGGTGGGGTTAGCGATCAGGGGGCGGAGATGGGTAGGATTAGGGGTGGGGTTAGCGATCAGGGGGCGGAGATGGGTAGGATTAGGGGTGGGGTTAGCGATCAGGGGGCGGAGATGGGTAGGTTTAGGTATATGTAAGGTGGGAGGAGTTGGATCTGGATTTCTTGTTCTGCAGTGAGGACCATCTCCTTTTTTATGAAACTTTTAGAAAACCCACATTCAAGTGTTGATTAAAAAAAAAAAAGAATGCATGAAGCTAGAATAAAAAGCAGAGCCTCTGTTCTGTCTTTTTATTTATTGCATGTTCAGACATTCATTTAACATAATGTTCTGGGGGCCATGAAAATGTTGTAAATATGATAAAAAATATGATCTGGTGTTGGCTGGCAACTTAAAAAAAAAACTGGCAGGGAAAGTGTTCAAATCCACACAAAAAAGAAAAAAAAAAAACGTATGCACTGGGAAAAGCCATAACAAAGTGTCCATTGAGCTCATTAATTCTACATTCACTTAAAATATTCATTCATTATAGAATTTAAGGAACATTAACTGTAGTAATTTCCATGGTAACCATTATTTCAGCCCAAATACCATAGTTACCAGTAGTAACTATGGTATTTTTGGCTGAAATAATGGTTACCATGGAAAATGTTGGCTCAGTCTCTCAAAGGTCTTTCCAGAATTTGATTTGTGTGTGTCTCCAATACCCATTAAACCACAACACTACATTAATAGTCATTTTAAAAGTAATTTACACTTTAAAAAGCATTTATGCTGCTGGTACGATAACATCTGATCAACAAACCAACCAGGGAGTTGAATTTCTAAAACAGAGTTTTGCATCACAAATTTGACTTTCATCTACGCGATATTAAAAGATATGAAATATTCAAGAAACACAGACAAGATTAGACCAGAAGCAGCCTGAAATAAACTCTCGCCACCCTACACTCCCAACAACAGCATAAAAATATGTGTATTTATGATCAATAAAGTAAAAATAAAGTCATCTGTTTGGATTTGATTTGCACGCGAGTCAGACGATTACCCTTAAATTGTTTTAATGTGTACATTACATTACAAAAACAATTAGCAATGCAAAGTGCATTTTCTGATCACGGAGGAAGAGGATGATGCATTTGACACCTGTCAATCAAACTCTCTATAAGGAGGGATAAAGCTACTGTAGATGAATGTGTTCAGCTGCAGTTTTTATTGCCATATTCAATCAAATAAATCCCAATGTTTGACACGATAGCATGCAGAGATGTATACAGTATTGCATAATATATTATATACATGCTTCTATTATATAATATTTCATATATAATACATCTTTCCGCAGAGGCAAGGACTCTCACTGTTTCCTGTCATTTTTTCACTCCCTCTCTTCCTGTTTCTGAAAGATTGATTGTCACCCAAACCCCAGCTGAACTCAGACTCAAATGAATAAGTCCTACATTTTTCCATCAATATTACAAACTGAGAACATCCCGTCTGCTTCAGCAAACACAGACAGACTTTATTAAAGGGGTCATTTCTACATTTTTTTAATCATGTCATTTTTATTTCCACTTATAAGTCTACTTACAATGTTTGCAAGGCATATAATTGAGCTTTTCCAATATTTTCCATCCTCCCTTTGATCCATATGGTCTTTGTTGCTGTACTTTCTATAAAGTTTCTATGAATAAGCAATTTTTGCAGGTTTATTTCTATACATGCTCGGTTTGAGTGGTCCAGCTTTTATCAAGTTTTATTTCCAAAGCATAGAGATTTTTTTTATTATTATTTTATTATATGACCCCATTAAGTAGCAATCTGGTCTACTTAATATACAGTAGATAGTGCATATTGTAGCATATTTTAAGGCATCACATGCCCATTCCCGACATGAAGTCAGTTTCAATAGGTAGGGAAACCTTATTATGCTGCTTTCTGAAATATCACTTTGAACCAAATCCTACAATCGCACCAGAAAAAAATTATTCCAATGCTCAAGCAAAAGTGTTGGTACCCCAGTGAAACTATGATTTCACTCACACAAAAAAACCCTTTTGCCTTGAGTGGTAAAATATTTGCATTACTCAAGAAAATGATGTTTGCGTTCGGTCTCAAAACTTTTGAGTTCAGATTCAGTTCAATTCAATTACTGTGTAAAGTTCATTATAAAATAAGTTCAATCCTTTTAACCAACTAATATTTGTCTGGTATCTCCATGACCCTTTAGTGTCTCCGTAGCATTGCAACAAGAAAAATAAATCACAATGCAGAAGAAATTAGGAAGCTCACTAGGCATAGGAACAAAGTCGTCAGTCTCCGAATGCAGAGTGAAAAGATGACCTGGCTGAATTAGAAACAGACAAACTATGTGACTCACTGCGAATAGACTCTGAGGGCAGCGGTGTGTGTACATGTGCTCCATGACAGAGTTTTGATGATGATGATGAAATATTTCCGTCCTGACTTCCTCTCCTGTCAATGTAACATTTGAGAATGCAGTAGCATGTCCTCAATCCAGAGCTTCCCTCGAGTGGATGCTTGCAACTAAACATCAGAAAGTTCCACACGGGTGGACACACTGTGATACGACACAATAACAAGCATGACTGGGAGAGACACAGAGAAGAGAACAGAACTCTCAAGTTTTCCTGCGCCATCGCTGATCAAAGCATTGAGATCTGGAAAAGAAACCCCCTATTGAGTTACTGTCAATCACATTCTTGAACTTACAAACTTACCACACTAATAAGGCCTGCAGCACCTCGATAAATCCATCACTGTGTCGGCACGACAAACACACACACACACACTCACGAGAGCTGAAATCAACCTTTAAAGGGATAAATACTGTACACTTGCTTTAGGAAAAAAGTAATTTCTATCCCTGATACCCAAGAAAAAACACCACAATTTAGTCACTCTCTCTCTCTGATCCATAGACCTAACCCTTTAATGCATGAATTATCATATTTAAATGTTTTCAAAAACAACTACATGATCATTCCCAGACCTTTTTGTTTCAAGATTTTGTAATCGGAAAGACTTACAATCTACTCTTCAATAAAAGATCATAGATAGATCATACTAATCATTGCTTCTGTCAGCCAATTTTGAATTTATGTCCTCATGAATAAAAATACATTGACGTGCAGTGTAAAGAGGACAGTCAGATAGAATTATGAGTAAGGGTCAAAGGATCAGGGGGTTGAGATGGATTAGGGGTGGGGTTAGGGATCAGGGAGTGGAGATGGGTAGGATTAGGGGTGGGGTTAGGAATCAGAGGGTGGAGATGGGTAGGATTAGGGGTGGGGTTAGGGATCAGGGGGCAGAGATGGGTAGGATTAGGGGTGGGGTTAGGGATCAGGGGGCGGAGATGGGTAGGATTAGGGGTGGGGTTAGGGATCAGGGGGCGGAGATGGGTAGGATTAGGGGTGGGGTTAGGGATCAGGGGGCGGAGATGGGTAGGATTAGGGGTGGGGTTAGGGATCAGGGGGCGGAGATGGGTAGGATTAGGGGTGGGGTTAGGGATCAGGGGGCGGAGATGGGTAGGATTAGGGGTGGGGTTAGGGATCAGGAGGTGGGTAGGATTAGGGGTGGGGTTAGGGATCAGGGAGTGGAGATGGGTAGGATTAGGGGTGGGGTTAGGGATCAGGAGGTGGGTAGGATTAGGGGTGGGGTTAGGGATCAGGGGGCGGAGATGGGTAGGATTAGGGGTGGGGTTAGGGATCAGGGAGTGGAGATGGGTAGGATTAGGGGTGGGGTTAGGAATCAGAGGGTGGAGATGGGTAGGATTAGGGGTGGGGTTAGGGATCAGGGGGCGGAGATGGGTAGGATTAGGGGTGGGGTTAGGGATCAGAGGGTGGAGATGGGTAGGATTAGGGGTGGGGTTAGGGATCAGGGGGCAGAGATGGGTAGGATTAGGGGTGGGGTTAGGGATCAGGGGGCAGAGATGGGTAGGATTAGGGGTGGGGTTAGGGATCAGGGGGCAGAGATGGATAGGATTAGGGATTAGGGGGCGGAGATGGGTAGAATTAGGGGTGGGGTTAGGGATCAGGGGGCGGAGATGGGTAGGATTAGGGGTGGGGTTAGGGATCAGGGGGCAGAGATGGATAGGATTAGGGATTAGGGGGCGGAGATGGGTAGAATTAGGGGTGGGGTTTGGGATCAGGGGGCAGAGATGGATAGGATTAGGGATTAGGGGGCGGAGATGGGTAGGATTAGGGGTGGGGTTAGGGATCAGGGGGCAGAGATGGATAGGATTAGGGATTAGGGGGTGGAGATGGGTAGGATTAGGGGTGGGGTTAGGGATCAGGGGGCGGAGATGGGTAGGATTAGGGGTGGGGTTAGGGATCAGGGGGCAGAGATGGATAGGATTAGGGATTAGGGGGCGGAGATGGGTAGAATTAGGGGTGGGGTTTGGGATCAGGGGGCAGAGATGGATAGGATTAGGGATTAGGGGGCGGAGATGGGTAGGATTAGGGGTGGGGTTAGGGATCAGGGGGCAGAGATGGATGGGATTAGGGATTAGGGGGCGGAGATGGGTAGGATTGGGGTGGGGTTTGGGATCAGGGGGCGGAGATGGGTAGGATTGGGGTGGGGTTTGGGATCAGGGGGCGGAGATGGGTAGGATTAGGTATATGTAAGGATTGTTAGGATTTTGTGTTCTGCAGTAAGGACAATCTCGAAAGTTTTGATGCAAATCAACCCGAGTTCGAATCCGGTATACTCCCTTTTCCAAAAACATTCAGAAAGTGTACATAAAGTGTTTAATGTGTTTAATAATAAAGTCTTTAGAGTTAGGGGCAGGTGTAGGGAGGGCTTTTTTGTCCCAATAAGGCGGCCTCCATTTAATAATTTTAATATAATAATTTATAAATAATTATAAATAGCATCTAACTATTATTTACACTTATTGCGAGCTATTTTTCCAGAGTGAAAATAGAATCTATTGCTATTTTTTGGACTATCTTTTTTCTTTAGTTTATCAATACATTTTAACAGCTGATGTTAAGATCCACATCTCTCTGCTCATTAGTTTCCATCTGTCTAGCCCTCTATGACAGAAAGGCAGTTTGATTTCACACAAAAAATGAAAATGAAACAGTGCGATCAGAGATTAAGTTTTCTTCACCGAACCTCAACCAACATGCCAAACAGATGTGTTGTGTTTGTATTATTTTGCTGTACACAATATAAATCACATTCAATTCAGACAGCAAACTCGGATAAACAACTGAGGTAAAATATGATTTCTTTTCCCGTGACGCTGCCTCACTTGGCAAAACAGCTATATTACATTGAACTCTTATATATTACTCTTAATGAGGCCAAAGAGATCGGGTTTCCATGATACGACCCCTTTAAAAACCCGGTCAAGTGCTTAGATTTCACTCATACTATCAGATACACGAGTGCAGAGGTCGGCGGCACAAACAAATGCCACATCCCGATAAAAATCTCACAATTTTACGCTAAACTCTAACGCCGTTGGTCCATTCATCATCTCTGCAGGCAACTTCCCAATTCTGTCAGCGAAGGACCAGGTTCAAGACTCAGGTTATCATCGTCATCATGGGCTTGTTATATACAGGATATGGGTCAGCCGAGAGTGAAGCACAAAATAAACCCAGCCAGCTTTGATGGAAAGACTGCCGAGGATTTTAGAGCAATGCCGGCGATTCTGCTCTGCGAAGGCTTAGAGGAGTCGGGCTCCAGTGGCCTTGTACAATTGGAGTTTCTTCTGCCAGAGAGAAATGGAGGTTACACATCAGAGACACCACAGTACCGCCTGAGGGATTTAAGGACAAGCTCGATAACCTCTGATAACTTGTAAAAGTCCCACTTCTGAGATCTGAGTTACCTTGAAGGAGAAAGGTTAAAAGTGCACACTACAAAGTGTGTGCAACTTGGTCTCTGGCTTTAATGGTGCACACGGCGGATGAAATCCCACATCACTTGTGGAGAAAACTCTCCAAACAACTTTCCTGATAAAAGCCTCGTTCCCTTTTCATTTGCCCTCGTACTTCAGGAGGCGAGACTTTTCTGGAGCGAAAAAAAACACAAAAAAACCCAAACAATACAGAAGGTCTCAGAGTCGACGTCCTCCAAGATCCTCTTCTCCTCAAACTTTCAAAAGCATCAGTTTCGCTCTGATACATGATCAGCATTACAAACAATTATAAATCATTAATAGCTTACCAACACATTTATAAATTATGAATGGCTTATTTAATTTTTTTATGAATGATTTATTGGCCCTGTAGATGTCTGATAAGCCTCGCTCGTACCTGTTTAGGCACGCTCTGAATAATTCACAAATGTCTATTTTTATTCACTAATCTTATTTTATTTCATTTTATGTTACACAACAGACGTCGAGAAATGAATTCACATTTGATACGCAACGACAAGTAGATTTTAGAGTATTGGAACATTCAGAAGAAAAACAGGATGAGCAGAACACAGAGATCTCAAGTTTTGTTAACAGATATGTACACTACTATTCAATAATTTTGGGTCAGAGAGATTTTTTTGAATAGAAATTAATAGCCTACTTTTATTCGGAAAGGATGCATTAAATTGATCAAATGTGAGAGTAAAGCTAATTCATAATTTCAAATACAAAAGATGAAAAACAGTTTTTGTTTGTATTTTTAAACCGATGAATCTGAGTCTACATTTTTTTCTGGTAATCGACAGCGGATCACAGATGCTGTATTTACAACTTAGCTTATTAAACTAGAAACATCCCTTTATGCCAATGTTCCAGCAATGTAGATCCATGAATATTATGCTAATTTTAAAATAACGTTTCATTAATGTTATGCTAACCTTAAGATAACGTTCCAACAACGTTTTGCTAACATTAGATGCCGTTCAATGAACGTTATGCTAACCTTAAGAATGTTTCAGCAATCTTGTGCTAATGTTCCAGCAACGTTACACAAACTTTAAAATAACATTCCTGCAATGTTATGCTAACCTTAAAATGATGTTCCAGCAACATTATGCAAACGTTCCAGCAACGTTTTGCTAACATTAAGATACTGTTCCAGCAACGTTATGCTAACCTTAAGATAATGTTCCAGAAACGTTACACAAATTTTAAAATGTCCCAGCAACATTATGCTAACGTTTCAACAGTGTTTTGCTAACATTGAGATACTGTTCCAGTAACGTTATGCTAACCTTAAGATAATGTTCCAGCAACATTATGCTAATGTCCCAGCAACGTTTTGCTAACATTAAGATACTGTTCCAGCAACGTTAAGCTAACCTTAAGATAATGTTCCAGAAACGTTGCACAAATTTTAAAATAATGTTCCAGCAACGTTATGCTAACGTTCCAACAACGTCAAGCTAACCTTAAGATAATGTCCCAGCAATATTATGCTAGCGTTCCAACGTTCGGCTAACATTAAGATATTGTTCCAGCAACGTTACGCTAACCTTAAGATAACATTCCAGCAACATTATGCTAATGTTCCAGCAACGTTTTGCTAACATTAACATACTGTTCCAGCAACGTTATGCTAACCTTGAGATAATGTTCCAGAAATGTTACACAAATTTTAAAATAATGTTCCAGCAACGTTATGCTAACGTTCCAGCAACGTTAAGCTAACCTAAAGATACTGTTCCAGCAACGTTATGCTAACGTTTCAACACTGTTTTGCTAACATTGAGATACTGTCCCAATAACGTTATGCTAACCTTAAGATAATGTTCCAGCAAAATTATGCTAATGTTCCAGCAACGTTTTGCTAACATTAAGATACTGTTCCAGCAATGTTAAGCTAACCTTAAGATAATGTTCCAGAAACGTTGCACAAATTTTAAAATAATGTTCCAGCAACGTTATGCTAACGTTCCAGTAATGTTAAGCTAACCTTAAGATATTATGCTAGCGTTCCAAAGTTTGGCTAACATTAAGATATTGTTCCAGCAACGTTATGCTAACCTTAAGATAACGTTCCAGCAACATTATGCTAATGTTCCAGCAACGTTTTGCTAACATTAAGATATTGTTCCAGCAACGTTATGCTAACCTTAAGATAATGTCCCAGCAATATTATGCTAGCGTTCCAACGTTTGGCTAACATTAAGATATTGTTCCAGCAACGTTATGCTAACCTTAAGATAACGTTCCAGCAACATTATGCTAATGTTCCAGCAACGTTTTGCTAACATTAAGATACTGTTCCAGCAACGTTATGCTAACCTTAAGATAATGTTCCAGCAACATTATGCTAATGTTCCAGCAACGTTTTGTTAACATTAAGATACTGTTCCAGCAACGTTAAGCAAACTGGACATTTCAACGTTTTTAGAACATTCCAAACCAACGTTCCCACAACGTTCTCAGAACATAATTTTGTTAGCTGGGTTCAAGACCATCTGGAAAACACTGCCAGCTCAACGTGTGAGACGAGTCAGTTGCTTGAACATACACAGCATAGATTCTAGAGCACTACACACGTAGCTCTCTAGATTTGATACACAGACACCATATTAGGAAAAAGAGGCGGGCTGATGCTGACTTTATTAGACATCCAGAAGAATACATTTGAGTCGTTATAGGCTCTGGTAATTATGGAGCATAATATGAATAAAGTTAAATAATTTATCAGGGAGGAAAAATCTCTTAATGTGCATGACACCACTGCAGATATGTACACTACTATTCAATAATTTGGGGTCAGTGAGATTTAAAAAAAAAAAAAAGAAATTAAAACTTTTATTCGAAATGGATGCATTAAATTGATCAAATGTGAGAGTAAAGCCTTTTCTCAAACACTGGATGGAGAAGATTCCTCACAATAAATAAGGATGCAGGGATTCAATATATGTGTGTGTAGGACTAATAGATCCAGGTATATGCCTAACGCATGTGACATCGCATACACGCACTCAAGAATACACACTTTCATCTATGCACATATCTACCTTCACTATAAAATGAGTGATCCAAAGTGTCGTTTTAACTGATGGTCTGAATCTGATGTTTGCAATGAATGACTTCAATTATAGTTGCCAAGCAAGAATTAGTCATGCACTGACACACACTCATAAAAAAACTACAAACTTTTCTTGATCTGCATTTCTCCGCTATAGCTCGCTAGCTAATCTTATTGTCTAATAAACCTGGCATTGTTTATTACGGATATCGTTGGCTCTTTGACAAATTGCTTTTGTTCCTCTTTTGTAAGTCACTTTGGATAAAAGCATCATTGTAAATGTATCCATATCGGCAATAGCCCTGTTAGATATCGGAAAACAAAAGGAAAACGAGTGTCATCAATCCCTATTTTACCTTGAAGTTAAAAGCCTGTTCAAAGCCTATTTTACCCACATACGCCGATGTATGTCTGGGTAAAAACAAGAAAAACTGTAGGTATGTAGAACCCTCGAGTCTGTATACGGATTGGATGGTGGAGGAGCTAAAAAATAAGACACGCGAACATTTTTCATGAAGTAGATTAGGAGCTACTTCTAGATCTGAGCCTAGTGAAAGCAAATGCAGACTGCAGACATATTATATAACCCCTATAAGTTGAATAAAATTAGTTTATAAATGTCTGAAGCTGAGAGCTACGGTCTGTTCGAGTCTGCTCCTCACATAACGCTTCCATAAGACTCCTGAGGACTTGGGATACAGTGCACAAGCTATGTGGACTATTGATTTTGTGAGCTTGACAATCTGCATTACATCTTTCACATGAGAATAAAAGTTTGGGCGAGTTATTCCTTTAATTGATAAACAATTATTTATACAGTCTAAAAACTGTTGTTTTTTCTTTTCATTTATTGAGATAAAGCTTAAATTAAGGTAAAGTTGAAGTACTACTAAAACTAAAACTGGAAAAAAAATGTATTAAAGCTTAATTGAAATATTAAATAAATAGTAATTAAAATGAAAAGACACTTTAAAATAATACAATTTAACTTAAATATAAAAAACAAAAGCCACTAAGTATTAAAAAATGCAATAAGGAATATTAAAATAACACTGCTACTAACCCAGACCTGCCTATAAAAGTATAAAACAACTACTTTTTCCCTTTATAACACTTAGATTTAGCTCATTTCAGACATTTTCCAGCACATTTTTATTCCCCAAACTACAACTAGTTGAGAAACACACACACAGTCTCTGAGGGCCTGCGTGATGGTGATGTGTGTGAAAGCTGAAGTGTTTCTTTATGTGTAATTCAGCAGCTGTGAAGCCGGCACTATGAGATCCCACAGCGAGAGAGACAGAGAGAAAACAGACACACCCTGAACTGCACGACAAATCACACAGCAGAAGACCCCCCTCATCTTCCTCCTGAGCGTGATGAATGACTCCAACCCAGAGTCCAGCTGCCAACACATACACACACACACACGTATGGTGATGATGAAGCCGAGGCTGAATAGCAGATCTGCTCTGGGCCAAACGCACTTCAAATCTGTCAAAATGCACAAATAATATCCTTTAACTAAAGCTATGGTTTAGTTTAAGGATATCATTACTCAACCTTATGTCATTTCAAATGCATTTATTTCATCAAATTTCTCAAGAATTCTTACACAGTTCGTGGTGACCACAGGCAGTCAAGCTCCACACAAATACAAAAGACTAAGGAAAAAACAATAAAACATTTAAACAAGTCCGCACAGCTATATTCTTTAAAGTCTTCTGAGGTTGCATGATAGCTTCGTGTGATGTGATTATGACATAGATGATCTACTGAAAAATCTGGACAATGATATGATATTCACTCACCTAAAGGATTATTAGGAACACCACACTAATACTGTGTTTGACCCCCTTTCGCCTCCTTTATTCTACGTGGCATTGATTCAACAAGGTCTTTAGAAATGTTGGCTCATATTGATAGGATCGCATCTTGCGGTTGATGGAGATTTGTGGGATGCACATCCAGGGCACGAAGCTCCCGTTCCACTACATCCCAAAGATGCTCTATTGGGTTGAGATCTGGTGACTGTGGCGGCCATTTTAGTACAGTCAACTCATTGTCATGTTCAAGAAACCAATTTGAAATGATTCATGGTGCATTATCCTGCTGGAAGAAGCCATCAGAGGATGGGGACATGGTGGCCATAAAGGGATGGACATGGTCAGAAACAATGCTCAGGTAGGTTGTGGCATTTAAACGATGCCCAATTGGCACTAAGGGGCCTAAAGTGTGCCAAGAAAACCATTACACCACCACCACCAGCAGCCTGCACAGTGGGAACAAGGCATGATGGATCCATGTTCTCATTCTGTTTACGCCAAATTCTGAATGTCTCAACAGAAATCGAGACTCATCAGACCAGGCAACATGCTGTCCAATTTTGGTGAGCTCTTGCAAATTGTCGCCTCTTTGTCCTATTTGTAGTGGAGATGAGTGGTACCCGGTGGGGTCTTCTGCTGTTGTAGCCCATCCGCCTCAAGGTTGTGTGTGTTGTGTCTTCACAAATGCTTTGCTGAATACCTCGGTTGTAACGAGTGGTTATTTCAGTCAAAGTCGCTCTTCTATCAGCTTGAATCAGTCGGCCCATTCTCCTCTGACCTCTCGCATCAACAAGGCATTTTGGCCCACAGGACTGACGCATACTGGATGTTTTTCCCCTTTCACACCATTCTTAGTAAACCCTAGAAATGGTTGTGCGTGAAAATCCCAGTAACTGAGCAGATTGTGAAATACGCTCAAAATTGCTTAAATCGCCTTTCTTTCCCATTCTGACGATCAGTTTGGAGTTCAGGAGATTGTCTTGACCAGGACCACACCCCTAAATGCATTGAAGCAACTGCCATGTGATTGGTTGATTCGATTCCTTTCTTAGTTCCTAATTATCCTTTAGGTGAGTGTATATGATATATGATATGATAAAGGTAGCTAACACTTTATTTCAAAAGTTCACTTTAGACATTCTACTACTGTAACTACTAAACGTACCTTTGCAACCACATGTCAACTAACAGACATTCGATTATTAATAAAGTATTAGTAGACCGTCTGCTTAACATCTGCTAACACTTTATTTTGATGCTCCACCAACAGACATTCGACAAAATCTGTCCATCACAACTACACTGAAAAAAATGTGGAGTAGGATTTACTTGAAAAAAGCTAGGCAACTTTTTCCACTCAGAAAATGCTAGTAAATTTACAAAGATTTGCCAAGTAAAAATCTAAACATATTTATCAGTAGCTTTAATTAGAAATCTTAAGTTAAAATTTACTTGGAATATGGAATTAAGTAAACTTTACTTTAGTTAAGTGAAAATAACAAAGAATATAAGTAACTTGGCTAGTAAAAGGTTGATTAATATCGATTTAGTTGTATTTTCCTTTGCATTACATTTCACTCAAACAATTTTATTGAATTACACCAGTCATTTATATAGTATGTGTTTTACTTAGCCTATCTAAGTAATTTATACTTCATCATGTCAGATGTTAAACATGATGATGTGAATACAAAGACCTCAATACTTGGTAGAAAATACACAATGGCGGTAACATTTGATGGATCGTTTTTGTGTTTGAATGCGTCATTTTGAGCAGAAAATTTCCTCAAAATGGCACAAAATGGCAAGTTACTAATCCTGACAACAAAAGCAATGATAAAACAGTGTAAATACAGCTGGAGACCAGTGAAAAATGAGCCTCAGGTCCAGTGCATGATGGGAACCCCAGTATCAGAAAAGTTGAGTAATTTTTACTTTATTTTATTGAGTTCATATTTATGCTTTCATTTCTACTCGCTTGAACTGAGTACTGATATGGAATTTACTTAGTTTTTTAAATTCTTGCCTGAACTAACTTTTTCTTGTAAATTACATTGGGTTTTTTCAGTAGTATTTACCTTACCAAAAAATCCTTTTTTTCAGTGTACAGCTAAACAAGCAGACTAGAGCAACATTAGCAATAATGCATCTGTTGGCATTTCTGAGTGTGTTTTAATGATGCTGAATCAGGGTTGTATTCCTTCATGCCCTCTCCGTGTTAAATAAAACGTGATGTTATCACCGACAGTCCATCGGCTTTGAGTCTGGTGCGCGTTACAGCTCTGGTCATGAACTGCTCGCTCAGACGACAAGGTGCTGCGCTCCCCGACTGACATTTCAGTCAGCGCTTGTCATTCTATGTGCAGAATGCATCAGGCGGTCAGTAAACAGACTGTGGGCGGTCCGAGGTCATGCCGTCTGAGCCTGATGCTAATAATATCCATGCTGTTATGCTGAAAATGTGTCCGTCGTGTAGTTTACAGCAATTATCTTCTCCATAACACAAATGCATCTGCTTACTGTAACTGCCAGTGTCTCTTTTTAGACATTCCCAAATAAACCAGGGGTTACAATTTCCACGTGCGTAAACGGGAATCGAGAAGCCAGACAAATTGCAGTGTTTATTTGAGAATTTCTTGAACGAGATCTTGTAGATTTAAAATTGGAATTGACTAATTTAACCAATAATGTCGTGGTCTCCTTCAAAGTGTCGTTTCATTCCAGTGCCAATTCTAGTGATTGACGATAAGCCCACAAAACATCACAGTAGCTGTAGTTTATCAGTGCACCACGGTAACATTTTATACTCGTTTCTGAGGATTTCATAATTCTTGGGATGTTGTCGTTTTTATCACGGTCGCACAGAATAAGGAATATACATTGAAACCAGGAATAACAAACTAAAACCTGCTGTTTGAAATCGGTTGTTTCTTTTGGGAGACTATAATATTGAATGATATTCAAATATTTTGAAATTACAGATAGATATTACACACTACATGGAAGGTAATATCTGAAAAAGCATAATAGGTGAACTTAACAAATAAAAAAAGCACACTCTAAAAAATGCTGGGTTGTTTTAACCCAATTTTGGGTAAAATATGGACAAATCCAGCCATTGGGTTAAAAATGTAATTCAAAAATGTAACCCAATGGCTGGGTTTGTCCATATTTTACCCAAAATTGGGTTAAAACAACCCAGCATTTTTTAGAGCAAACACCTAAAATCAAATGATCTCTAGTTGAGGATATTTCTATTATATCACTTCAGAAATCTGTAGCAAAGTGAAGGTTAAAAAGACTTGGAAAACATTGTAAATGTGCAATAAATTCTAACATCCTCTGAGCTCTGGATACAGTCATGCTGGACGACCTTGAGCCGATGCCACATGTGACCCCTACCCAGCATGCTCAGCGACACATAGAGAGAGAGAGTAAGAACTGTTTGCCCCTCACACACACACTCGATCTCACAGAGACTCTCACACACTCTCTCAAGGACTAAAGTTGCCATCAAATCCCGAGAGACACTAGTGTGAGAGAACAGATTTACACCAAAGACACGGAGAAAGAAAGAAAGAAAGAAAGAAAGAAAGAAAGAAAGAAAGAAAGAAAGAAAGAAAGAAAGAAAGAAAGAAAGAAAGAAAGAAAGAAAGAAAGATTAGGTAAAGAAAGAAAGAAAGAAAGATAGATAGATAGATAGATAGATAGATAGATAGATAGATAGATAGATAGATAGATAGATAGATAGATAGATAGATAGATAGATAGATAGATAGATAGATAGATAGATAGATAGATAGATAGATAGATAGATAGATAGATAGATAGATAGATAGATAGATAGATAGAAGAGAAGAAGAAGAAAGAAAGAAAGAAAGAAAGAAAAAGAAAGAAAGAAAGAAAGAAAGAAAGAAAGAAAGAAAGAAAGAAAGAAAGAAAGAAAGAAAGAAAGAAAGAAAGAAAGAAAGAAAGAAAGAAAATCTTCAAGAACTACTGACATTTTTACAGCTAAAATAACTATTTCTGGCAGTCACTGAAAAATAAAGACACACACACACACACACACACACAGTTGTCTGTTCAGTGCAGTTTTTGAGGGATGATGTCAGAACTGGGATTTAGAACAGAACATGAGTGTCTGTTCCAGAAACCAGCATTTATTCTCAATGAAACACTTGTGAGATAAATATCACCATGCTGAACTTTCATAATAGCAGTAAATTAATCAGTTTACGTCTCAAATTAGCTCTGCATTTTTACTTATACAAACAAACAAACACAAATTTAGCCTGTATTGAAATTAAAATGTAGTTAATCTGAAATGTTTTATGTAGAATTAGTTATTGTCACTTTCTGTTCAACCCTGACATGTTGTAACACTGTAATACACACACACACACACACACACACACACACACATATATATATATATATATTATATATCAAATATTTGGCCAAAGGAAAAAAATAAATGTTATTAATACTTTTATTATGCAAGGATGCATTAAATTGATCAACAGTAAATGAATGTATGATGTTACAAAAGGTTTAAAATTTCAATAACTTCTGTTCTTTTGAACTTTGATTTCTGAGGGATCATGTGACTGAACATCTAAATAAATAGATCCACGGTAGAGACAAATCAGTGGATGGATGGAAACAGTGATGCTCATGAGCATGTGTGTGTGTGTGTTTGTCTTGTGTCTGGATGTGGTTGTAGGAATGGTCTGGATTGATTGGTTGATGTGCTGCATCAGTCTCTGGCTTTCCCTGAGTGTCAGTGCGTGTGCGCGCGCTATTTGTCAGCTTTCATTATTGCATTACAGAGCAAACTCATTTGTTGAGATGCCAATCGTTTAGCAAAGGTTAGCGTGCTGACTGACAGCCGCTCTAAACAATGTAATTTAACTAATGCTGCTGTCTGTGTTGTGAGTGAATTAGGCTCTTGGTGAATGTAGGCCTAATGGCGATCTATAGGTCTGATCTACAGCCCCGTCTGATCTATGACTCTCTCTCTCTCTCTCTCTCTCTCTCTCTCTATGAATCCAGCAACTCAGATACTGATGCAATTAAGACATAACACTGTTTTAACACTCTCTGCAACAAGCCTAAACATATACCACAAGAGATTTCACTCATGAAACACTTCAACCAATCTTCACGGCATAGAGTCCGGTCCATATTGCCACTTATTCTGGTTAATAATCGGCCAAATACACAGGAAGAGACTATCGAAAAAAAGGTACAAAATCTGTCACTGGGGCGGTACCTTTTTAAAAAGGTACACTTTTGTACCTAAAGGGTGCATATTGGTACCATAGTTGTACAAATATGTACCATGAAGGTACCAACATGCACCCTTTAGGTACAAAAGTGTACCTTTTGAAAAGGTACCGCCCCAGTGACAGATTTTGTACCTTTCTTTCTGACTTTTTATGAGCCTCTATTTTTCATTTGTAGGCCCTATCTGTATGCAAACAATGGGGACTTGGAAATAAAATAAAATAAAATAAAATAAAATAAAATAAAATAAAATAAAAAAATAAAATAAAATAAAATAAAAAAATAAAATAAAAAATTAAATTAAATCATAAAAAATTAAATTAAATTAAATAATAAAAAATTAAATTAAATTAAATTAAATAATAAAAAATTAAATTAAATTAAATAATAAAAAATTAAATTAAATTAAATTAAATAAAAAACAAAAAAATAAAATAAAATAATAAATTTAAATTAAATAAAAAAAGGGAAAAAATAATTAAATAAAATAATAATTTTAATTTAATTTAATAAATTAAATAAAAAAATTATTTTACAAATTTCTAAGAATCTAAATTCTAATTTCTAAATTTCAAGAACCACAAACACAGTCAAATCCAGTGACTAGTTCTTCCTCATCGCAGCAGTCTGGGAACTGTGTCAAACTCTCATTACACATTTCAACATTTGTATTGACTTCTGCTGTACATGCCTATTACAACAAACTGATCAATATTTTTTTTTCATTCCCTAATGGTTATCAAGTCTTGCAGCCCAGTTAAAGGTGAAGTGTGTAATTTATGAAACACCACTCTAAAAAACGATTCGTTGGCCGAACAACCATTACTTATAAAAGTAATTGGATCAAACATAAAAAATTAAGTATTCATAACTTTTCAACGTTTACTTAACATATATAGTGTGTGTAACACAAAAATATAAGTTACTAGGTGCACTTAAATGTATAAATAAAATGAAAAATACATAAGGCATGTCAACTTGCGTCAAAATTAAGTAAATCTAGCATATCATTTTAAGTACTATATGAGCCACGTGATATGCAATTTCCCGTGATGCCTATCCAGACAAAAATTAAGCCATTTTATTTCACAGCACATGTGAAGACGTTGAGAAGAGGTAAGCTTATTTTTTGTACTTAGGCCTACACATGATCATTTATTGCATTTTTGGTCAAGAAATTTACTTTTAACTGAATTTCAGAATTGCTACAAATTTTGCATCAACAATTAGAAACGTGTTACTTACGAATGTAAACGTTTGTAGTCTACATGTTAATGAATGAAATAAGTGTTTTGCACGCGAGTATTTGAAGAGTATATTGTGTTTTTCAAAATATATGACCATGATGTTGGCTTATGCGCTAATGGTGTGTTCACACAGAACGTGAATTTAATTATTTGCGATAGCAGATTACATTCATAGTCAATGCAAAGACGCGAAGACGCATCATTCGCGCCGGGCGTCGCGAATTGGGTGACTCGTTTGCCGCGAACGTCTTCCTCGGTAGAAAAATTTGAACTTGAGCGGGCTGCGGAAGATTCAAGCATCTAACTAGACGCGACGTGTTTGACACGTTCGGTGACCAATTCGGACGGCGCTTTCTCCCCCACGGATAGCCTAGGCCTACTTTATTAGCGAGTTGTTTTTGGATAAAACAAATGTACCTTGCATATTTACAAATTCCCATATTCTCTATCTATACATGGATCGCGGGGAAGGGGGCTTTGGGCGCGGGTTAGCCTACTTTTGGTAACGTTAACATAAATATTACATTCAAAAACACATTGCCTACAGCTCCGTGTGCACAATTTATCATTAAATAATGGCAATTTTGATTCTAGCACAATATTATGACAGCGACAATTCAGTAAATTAAACCTTCAAAATTATTATCAAAATAAGTAAATACCCTTTAAGCAAAAGTTTAGCTTCAAATAAAGATTGTAAATTAATAGATATTAATAGACTAATTTTTATATTTATAGGCATTTAATAATGGACTAATTTGTTACATTTAATTGTTTTTTATTGATTTTTGAAAAAAATAAATATATAGGCCTATATATCTTCTGCCCACCAAGCCTTCATTTCTTTGATCCAAGAAAAAACTGTAATATTGTGACTATTAATATTATTATTTTAACAACTATTTTCTATTTTAATATATTTTAAGATGCACTTTAAAAGTTTTGGGTAAAAAATAAATAATAAAGTGAAATGCTTTATTGTGTGTGATTTGCATGTTTAATTTATTTTAAGACACGTAAGCTGAAGATCTAAAATAAGTTAAAATGGTTGGTTCAACTGATTTAATTGTCTTTTTTTATATATATAAATGAGCTTAAATGTTAAGTAAACCGAACTAAGATTTGTTTTGATCTCACATGGCCTGCACTGTGTTGGATTTACTTAAAAGATATATGCACCATTTTTGCGTCATACTTTTTAAGTAACCCGTAATCATTTAATTAAGTACATTTTTAACTTGGAATAATTTTACATAAAATAAACTTAAATATTTTAGTTCACGTGACATTCTTTACTTAAAAATATATGTAACGTGATGCATACATTTTTAAGTAAAGAATGTTGTGTGAACTCAAATAATTAAGTGCATATAACAAAGATTTTCTTGTTAATTTTAAGTAAAATTATTCCAAGTTAGGATTACTTAAAAAGTATGATGCAAAAATGGTGCATATATATTTTAAGTAAATCCAACACATCATTTTTTAGAGTGTAGAATTGTAAAAAATAAAGGTTATTCCTGTAGTTGGAAGAGTAAAAGCATGAACGGCAATGTCAGGGGTTCGGTTTGCAGGGAATGCATGAACTGATCAAATGTATATCTTGAATGCATTATAAACCCTTTACATTAAAGCAACTGCCAAAATACATAAAAACAATAGGCTTTATACCATAATACAACTTTCAAACTGCAGTATTATACATTGCTGCCACATGATGAGTTCGTCTTGGAATTAAACACTATTATTTAGCCTTTTTTAATTCAATTTTGCATAAAAAATGGCTTTTATCGAGTTATCAAGTAAATATTAATAAAAAAATAATAATGTAAAAATATTATTTAGCCTTTTTTAATTCAATTTTGCATAAAAAAATGGCTTTTATCGAGTTATCAAGGAAATATTAATAAAAAAATAATAATGTAAAAATATTATTTAGCCTTTTTTTAATTCAATTTTGCATAAAAATGGCTTTTATCGAGTTATCAAGTAAATATTAATAAAAAAATAATAATGTAAAAATATTATTTAGCCTTTTTTTAATTCAATTTTGCATAAAAAAATGGCTTTTATCGAGTCATCAAGTAAATATTAATAAAAATAATAATAATGTAAAAATACAGATACTGTATTTTGCTTCCAGTTCATGTATTAAACACGAAATGAATGATCAAGTTGTGCTCATTATTCTGTGCAGTTTGAGAACGGTTATACTGGTATTTGGTACAAATAAAACAGCAAACTGTGACCAGAACACACATATATATATACACTGGTAATATGCTGTAACTAATTCCAAACTTGATTTCCCAAACACTCGCATCTTCTGTCATTCTTTGAACAAAGAAGTAGTCCCGGCCTCCTAATACACAGCATTAGTCGAGACAGAAGTTGACACACACGCCACTTAAACAGAGTTGAAAGCAGCACAGTGTTTACAGTATTCAAACAGTCAAGGTCTCACGTCTTAAAATGTCACACATGCATATTTTCTCAGACACACACGGCGTGCGTGGTGGAGTTCGTCTGCCTTTTTGACAACACGGCTGTATTTTAAATATTGCAGAGTATGATATAAGGGTGTTGACCGATCCTTATGAATAAATCATGACATGGAGAAGTTCATCGCTCGCCGCTGTGTGTGTGTGTGTGTGTCGGGCTCTAAATCAGTCGACTGTCAGACTGCCCATGTCTCACTGTCTGTGATGAAGAAAACGTCTCTTTCACAGCCACATCTGTCCACAAACCACTCAATAAAGTCCTTTCAGAGTGGAAAAACAACTCTCGACCCACATTCTTCACTTTTTACAGTGAAAGTCCTCTTAGAAATGTAAGCAGGGCTAGGCAATACATTTAATATTTGAAATATTATTTTTTTTTTTATTTTTTTTGGCCCAGTGCTGTTATTATTTAGAAACATTAAACTTAAACTAAATAAAATAACAAATATTGCACAAAAAAAAATTAACTTTCACTTATCTGATAAGTGCAAATATTACTAAAACTGAAATAAAATTAATTAAAGCTATATGGAAATACTTTTTAAAAATGTTTAAATAACAAAAGCACAAAAAAATTCTAAAAAAACAAAAATATATATATTTTTAAATATTAATTAATAAAATAAAACCATCAATATTGCATTGATTTTCATACAAAAAAAAAATCTCACTGGATTATTAAAATATTTGCAAAAGGAATGTTTGGACACCGAAAATGGATATTTCAAAGCAAAAGCTATAAATAAAGGTATTAATAAACATGTTTTTGTGAAGGTAAACGGTCCACAAAATAAGTGTTGCATAGGTGCTGATATCCAAATGAGGGCCATCATATGTTAATGAGCTCAACTGTGACTATTTCTGATTGGCTTAACCTTAGTGTCTATAAATGGTCTGAGTGAACTGGCGAGGAGATCTGAGAAGTGAACGTTAGCATGTCTAAATATACAACATAATATGGCCACTTTAAAGAAACTAAACACTCTGCATGATGTAAACTGTTTCTATACAATGTGTTTTGTAATATAAAGTTGTTATTTTTGAGAAGAGAGTCTTTAATGGCAGCGATTTGCAATCCTCCCGGGTGTTTGACCATTTCTAAGTGGTGATCTAACTACTGTTTGCAGTGCAATTCTATCACACACACACACACACTTAACCCCATCTACACTAACAGCAGTTCAGTAATTGTTTTCAGCTGTTATCAGTAGCCTGTTCTGGTGTAAAGTGTGTAAAAGTCGGATGAAGGCCAGTAACGCGTTCCAGATGTCGTTGGGAGTGCGTGTGTGTGTGTGTGTGTGTGTCTCTGCATGTCTTCATTATTCTTGGTGTGCTGACAGCAAGAGGGAAACTTCACTCTAAACACGCTAACCACGCCAGACGCTAAAGCCCCTCTCTCAGGCCATCCGATCTGTCCATCCTCTCCCTCATCGCTCCATCAAAGACACTCATCCAGCACATGCTCACAGTCTCAGTCCAGCTCAGCTAAAACACAGCAGAACCTCCTGACCTTCGCCAGAACCAAACGAGCCCAAATACACCAGAGCTTTCAAAAGAGCGCTTTAATCTACACTCCACTCCACTCTACTCTACACTCTATTCTACTCTACTCTATACTCTACTACAGCACATGCTCAGAGTCTCACTCCAGCTCCTAAAAAAACAGCAGAACCTCCCGACCTCTGAGACACCGCCACCAGAACCAAACGAGCCCAAACACCAGAGCTTTAATCTACACTCTACTCTACTCTGCACTCTATACTCTACACCACTCTACACTCTATTCTACACTCTACTCTGCACTACTCTACACTCTATTCTACTCTATTCTACTCTACACCACTCTACACTCTATTCTACTCTGCACTACTCTACACTCTATACTACTCTACACTCTATACTACTCTACACTCTATTCTACTTTACACTCTATTCTATACTCTATTCTACTCTGCACTACTCTACACTACTCTACACTCTATTCTACTCTACTCTACACTATTCTACACTCTATTCTACTCTACTCTATACAACTCTACACTCTATTCTACTCTACTCTATACTCTATACTGCCCTACAAAGCAAAAAGGCAGTAACTGCAGTTTTGATAAAGCATTAATTATTACACTTTTCATGACATTCAAGGCATCCTTTGTTATACAACAAAACATCTTATCTTAAATGCGTGTCGTTTTAGATAAAAATGGTAATCGTTTGTACAGTAACTGCAAAAAGCCCTAGCAAAAGTCATTTTTCTCAGTTCTGCGTAGTTACTGCCTTTTTGCTTTGTAGGGCAGCATACTACTCTACTCTATACTCTATACATAACTCTACACTCTATTCTACTCTACTCTATACAACTCTACACTCTATTCTACTCTACACAACTCTACACTCTATTCTACTCTACTCAATACTCTATACAACTCTACACTCTATTCTACACTATTCTGCACTCTATTCTACTCTACACTCTATACTCTATTCTACTCTATACTACTCTACACTCTATTCTACTCTACTCTATACTCTATTCTACTCAACTCCACTACTCTACACTCTATTCTACTCTGCACTACCCTACACTCTATTCTGCTCTATACTCTATTCTACTCTACACCACTCTACACTCTATTCTACTCTACACTCTATCCTACTCGTCTACACTCTATTCTACTCTATACAACTCTACACTCTATTCTACTGCACACAACTCTACACTCTATTCTACTCTACTCAATACTCTAAACAACTCTACACTCTATTCTACACTATTCTGCACTCTATTCTACTCTATACTACTCTCCACTCTATTCTACTCTACTCTATTCTACTCTACACTCTACTCCATACTACTCTACACTCTATTCTACTCTGCACTACCCTACACTCTACACCACTCTACACTCTATTCTACTTTACACTCTATTCTACTCGTCTACACTCTATTCTACTCTACTCTGTACTATTCTACACTCTATTCTACTCTACTCTATACTCTATACAACTCTACACTCTATTCTACACTATTCTACTCTACTCTATACTCTATTCTACCCTATACAACTCTACACTCTATCTACTCTACACTATATTCTACTCTACTCTATACAACTCTACACTATTCTACACTCTATTCTACTCTATACAACTCTACACTATTCTACACTCTATTCTACTCTATACTCTATTCTACTCTATACTACTCTACACTCTATTCTACACTTTACTCTACTGGCTGTTTTAATTTATCTCTTTGATTGATTTATACTTTTTTTTATTTTATTATACTTTTTTTACCTTTTGTTCTATTCTGATTTCTAACAAAAATCTCATATCAGATCTGACTCGAGGTTGATCTCATCTGTCTGTCAGTGCGTGTGTGTGTATGTGGTGTATCTGTGTGTCAGAGTAATAGGTTCACTCTCTAAAGATAGCCTGGGCTGCATACCTCTGTGTGTGTGTGTGTGTGTGTGTGTATGGGGGGGGGGGGGGGTAAACTGTATTTCTCCAGTAAACATTCCTTCTGTCCTCCCCAGTCAGCCAGAGAGATGACTTCATCAACACACACTAACTCTCACACACACACACACTCTCTCTCTCTCTCCCACACACACACACACTTAAGTGCTTTTGTATTTCTTAATAACAGAAAAAACACAGCTTTGAAACAGAACGGCCACTTAGCTGATTATTTTAATTGCTATGAAAGCGGTTTGTAATTCAAGTGTTTTCTGTGAAAGAAATTATCATAGTTTAAATTTCACAGTATAATCCACTTACCCGGGTCAGTCAGTGAGAGAGAGAGAGATCGTCTTACACGGTCATGTCCACTCTTTCCACACTCTCGGTTCTGTCGCTCAAACGCGCCGCAACAAAAGCTCAGAATCACTTAACACCAATGGTTGCAACACGTTAATGTTCAATACAGACTTATAGAAAAATAGCTGACTTCTAAATTATACATATTAATGCTTTACGTCAAATTCATACGTGGTACAGTGACGTGAAGCTTGTTTTTTTGTGTCATGATCTAATATTTTTTACAAAAACACAAAAAAATGCAAATCATGAAAACAAATATGAACACTCACCGAGAGCCAGTCAGCCAGATAAGAGGAAAAACTGACTTTGGGGAGTTAAAAAATTGTGAAAAAGGAAAAACAACTAAATAATCCATATCACTAAGTGACAACATAAAAAAATAATGCAAATATCGAATAGAAAATTCGAAAGTTCATTGCAGATATAGATCAACAGAAATACAGATGACTTCTGTCTAATGCATACTTGGTGCAGTGACATGACAGTGTTTTTTCATTCATTTACTAAAACAATAAAATCACATGTTACAAAAAAACGAAATGAACACCTCAAGAGCTAAATGAGAGGAAAAACAGATGCTGATGAGTAAATATACATATCTGTGTTACTTTGGAGTTGGCTAAAACTGTGCAACATGAAATGTTTTGCATCAAAATCCATCTTTTAACAACTTTATCATTAGAGGTTTATAAGGTTTTTATCCCATGTGGTGACGCAATCTCTATATGTAGAATATCCCTCACATAAAGCCACAATGCAACATTAGGAAGAACATCAGACAGTGCCTTTGTCACATTTTTGTGACAGGTTTTACAAAGAGACGGGCTGACTCATCTCATGCCATAGAAATCATGATGTTATGAGAGACTCAGTGACCTCAATGTCTGTCACAGACATGCAAGAAAACACAGCTAAATAATCTCACTTCCTCTGGTGCTATTTATTTATTAGATCAAAATGCTATGAACATAACATAAATCAACATAAATGCAAATATTACAATTTTAAGAAGAGAGTTAACATACAAAAGGTTCCGGTCAAATCTTTTACGTTTTTTATATATATATATATATATATATATATATATATATATAAAGAAATTATTATTATTATTATTATTCTGTAAGGATGCATTACATTTATCAAAAGTGGCAGTTAAGACATTTATAAATGTCTATTTAAAATAAATGCTGTTCTTTCGCACTTTTAGAATCCTTTATCCTGAAAGAAAAAAAATGATAGTTTCTCATTGTAAAAAAAAAAATTTAAGGATTTTTTGTCAACTTAAATAATTTATTTAGTTCAGATAACTTATTATTTTGAGTTTCTGATGATTAAATCAATCTCCTTCACTGTAATAACTAACTTTTTCCAGTTCAATCAGCTTAAAATTTTAAGGCAACCAGGTTACTTAATTTTTTAAGTTAAACCAACAATATTTTTTACAGTGCACAAAAATATGAAGCAGCACAACAGTTTTCACCATTGATAATAATCATAAATGTTTTTTGAGCAGTAAATCATCATATTAGAGTGATTTCTGAAGGATCATGTGACACTTACTTATGTGACATTTATTTATTAATAAATTATTTGTTTAATAATTTATTAATTAATAATATTAATAATTTATTTATTTTATTCATAAATTATTTATTAATTTATTCATAAATTACATTTCAACATCTATTCACATAGAACATAGTTATTTAAAACTGTAAAAATATTTCACAATATTACTGTTTTTACTGTATTTTTAATCAAATAAATGCAGCCTTGGTGAGAAAACATTACAAATCGACCCCAAACAGAACTGTACATCATCAAAAATCTCAAAAACCACAATCTGGATCCATCTTTACAGTAATATTTCCCATTTCTCCCCCTCTCACCTCACGTCAGCCGCAGGGAAACAGATTCACTTGTCTTCGCTGAGCTGTGGTTATTCACCCGTGAATCAATTAATGAAACTACAGGGAACTAATTACCACATATTAAGACGTATTGTGTGTTACACCGAGTCCTGCTTCCCGCTGATACCAGCCATACAGTTTAAAGTTCAAAGTGCTATTTTTGTTTCCCGAGAGATCCGTTTCAAGCGCCCGGCGTAAATGAGAGCTCAATGAAGTTTCAAACTGTGCAAAAACAAAGTCAGAGATCTCAATATGAACTCAAACATTCACCAAACGCTCCCAAGACCAACTATCGATTCACATTTTATATGAAATACTATGATAACACATAACTCCATTAAGTCTCTGACATCTAGTAATGTTTGAGCAATAAAATGTTCCTCTTGGCCTCTGCACAGAAAGTGATACTAAACAATATCTGCAGATAAAATGAGTCATTACGCTTGAGAGAGAGCGTGTGCGTTAACCCGAGTTACGTGCCAAATTCTCCATTAGCCCTTTTCAAAAGTAGTCGATGACGATCTCTCATCTTTTAATTAGCATACATCCCGCTTCCCTAATTTCTCGCTGATGTCATTGGCTGCATAATTAAAGCAGTGGTTGAAGAATCAGACAATGATTGAAAAACGTATGCAGTGAAATCTGGACAGATGCTGAGCTGATCATTCTCATGGCTGTAACTGAACGGATATCTTGCACCCGCCGCAAATGACTTTGTACACTGACGCGTGTATCATTTCTATTTTGCACCCGCGCAAAGCGGGCTCCCTGGGCCAGAATATACTTCATATAACTGCATATACTCCCAGCAGAATATACTGCATATAACACAACAAAAGTGTGTGTGCATTTAAATGATCTGTTCATAAAAACCCAAATGCTTCAATGCACTCAAAAACAAAGGGGCTTAATTCACTCTAATTTAATTAGGAGATTACATTAACATCTCAATTAATCCATGACAACATACATTTACAAATATACTGTGGAAACATCTATCTATCCATCTATCTATCTATCTATCTATCTATCTATCTATATCTATCTACAGTATGTATCTACAGAATCTATATCTATGTACGGTATCCATCCATCCATCCATCTATCTATCTATCTATCTATCTATCTATCTATCTATCTATCTATCTATCTATCTATCTATCTATCTATCTATCTATCTATCTATCTATCTATCTATCTATCTATCTATCTATCTATCTATCTATATCTATCATATATATATATATATCGTATCTATCTACATAATCTATATCTATCTACAGTATCTATCTATCTATCTATCTATCTATCTATCTATCTATCTATGTATCTATCTATCTATCCATCCATATCTATCTACAGTATCTATCTACAGAATCTATATCTATGTACAGTATCCATCCATCCATCCATCCATCCATCCATCCATCCATCCATCCATCCATCCATCCATCCATCCATCTATCTATCTATCTATCTATCTATCTATCTATCTATCTATCTATCTATCTATCTATCTATCTATCTATCTATCTATCTATCTATCTATCTATCTATCTATCTATCTATCTATCTATCTATCTATCTGTCTATCATTCTCTCGTTCTACCTGTCTTTCTATTAATGGAAATCCTGTCACATCAGAGAACTCTGGAACAGGGTCAAAGATAGCTTTTTGTTCCAAAATAAAAAAAGGAAAGGAAAGAGAGAAAAAACAACAACAGGGATCAACAGATTTCTTTGGTTGTTTTCTGTCGCTTTTAAAAAGCTCCTTGTGCGTAGATGACATTTTAAAAAGACAAAGACATCAGTAAGAGTCAGGACGCTTTTGAGAAGTTCAAAGTCCAAACAACTCCCTTTTTCCTCACTTTCACCATCGTCAGCGCCGACACCAAACGCACCCCGAGAGAGACGGAGAGAGAGAGAGACAATGTGCAGATCACAAAGACAATCTCTGTTTCCCGCTGAGAATTTCTCAAACCTCAAACAAGTTTCTACAGGAGCACCTCCTGCGGTTAATGAGACGACTACACACCGCATCTCTCCCTTACCGGGATCATTACTCCCATCATCACATCGGTCAGAACCAATCACACAAACAGATATCATTCACGACCTCACCAAATGTCAGATCCAGTTCTGACACACATCATGCGAGGGTTTTCTCTGTGTGGCATCTGTGGACTTTGATGAATTTCCATGCAGTCAAAGTGATAAGAACATCTAAACCTGAATGGGAAGCTGAACTAGGAATGAACCGGGGAAAAGAGATCCGATAAGCTTGACCAAAGAGCTCCAAGAAGCCCAATCATGGACTTACATTTACATCAGCTTCAGTTCTACAAAATCAGAGCTGTGCAAACACAGACCTGGAGGATTGGATCACGACCCGGATGATTTTACAGGCCCCATGAAATCAAAATGGGAGTTTTGTGGCTTTTAGTCCATGTCTATCAATATGCTAGCGTACTCTTAAAAGTTGACACCTTTTAGCAGATGTGCATTAAAAATTTACAGTCTTTCTCTTCTGGGAAATTGGCTACAATATGTTCAGAATGGAATACTAACATAATACTTATTGAACACTGTGCAGTGCACACTATACACTGGATACGGCTGTCGTGTAGGCCTGCATGATTTAGAGAAAAAGAAATCTAATTGGGGTTTTTTAAATAAAAAATGGATTTAAAATGCAATAAACAAAATGATAGTTTTGCTGTGCTTGTTTGCAGGGCTGCACAATTTGGAGAACATTTTGTGATTATATATAAATATGGTTATAATAATAATAAATAATAGCTTTACTCTGAAACATGTAGTGCATATATATATATTTAAATCGCAGCCTTTTGATTTGATAATCACACCAAGCCATATCACGATCGTGCGGCCATAACCCTTATTGTCCAATTTTAATTCAATATTTATTCAATATTTGGGCAAGTACATCAGGTCATTTAGTATTCTGTGATATAATACTCTTCTGTACAAAATATTTCATTTTCTGAACACTCTAAAAATCGCTGGGTTGTTTTAACCCAACTTTGGGTCAAATATGGACAAACCCAGGGTTAATTTAAAAAAAATAATAATTAATTATAGTTTTAACCCAAAGTTTGGGATTGTCCATATTTGACCCAAAGTTGGGTTAAAACAACCCAGCATTTTTAGAGTGAATAAGTCACTTCTACTCACCAAGGCTGCATTTATTTGATCAAATATGCAGTAAAAACAGTAATATTATTAAAATTATTTATTCCTGGTGCAATGCTGATTTTTCAGCATCATTAGTCCACACTCTAAAAAAATGCTGGGTTGTTTCAACCCAAATTTGGGTCAAATATGGACAAACCCAAATGTTGGGTTAAAAATGTACAGTTGAAAGTGAAATTTATAGTTGGGTTACAATTTTAAATTACACTTTTAACCCAACATTTGGGTTTGTCCATATTTGACCCAAATTTGGGTTGAAACAACCCAGCATTTTTTAGAGTGCAGTCTTTAGTGTCACATGATACTTGTTTTCACTTTTAAATTAATAATGAACTTAAGTTTATTTTTTAAGTTTATCTAAAATGTATCATTTATTTCAGATTTATTTCAATTAACGAAAATAATTGTTATTAATGTAATGTACACTCTAAAAAATGCTGGGTTGTTTTAACCCAATTTTGGGTAAAATATGGACAAACGCAGCCATTGGGTTCCATTTTTAAATTACAATTTTAACTAAATGGATGGGTTTGTCCATATTTTACCCAAAATTGGGTTAAAACAACCCAGCATTTTTAGAGTGTAAAAAATGCTGGGTTGTTTTAACTCATCTTTGGGTCAAATATGGACAAACTCAGGCATTGGGTTAAATGTTTAAATTACATTTTTAAGTAACCCAACATTTTGATGTTCATATTTGACCCAAAGATGGGTTAAAACAACCCAGCATTTTTAGAGTGTAGACACATGCATTTTGTGTAAAGCTGCTTTGAAACAATATGTATTGTGAAGAGCTCCACAAATAAATGTGAATTGAATTAAAATAATTGATCAAATAATTGAAACTAATTGTTTTAGTTAAACCCAAAACATCTTCACTACAAAAGTTCATAAGACACTTATGCCCTAAAAACTTACAGTAATTAGGCCACAGTGACTCTGTTCCCGCCTCTATGCAGCAGAAGCTGCTGTGATTGGCTGATGAAGCTGTCAATCTCCTAAAGCACTCAGGTAATGCACAGCACCGGTCACAGATGTTAGTCCTTTAAAGGAAGGGCATAATTTTTTTATAGACTATCATTATTTGTGCACAGAAAACGTGGCACGAACAGAGCGCACTTCTCCCGGAGAGTGTTTTTACATTTATCATCCATGCTAAGAATAGCATCCCCAACACAGCAGAATCACAACGCTACTGCTGACTACTGCGAACGTCCATGATCAAAGGCCCGGGAAACATGCACATCATGTAAATATGCATCTCCGCTGGCCCCGTTTTTTCCCTCCAGAACTCACTCTTGTCCGTACAGAAGTTGCGTTTCGCAAGGCCGACTCTCAGCGCTACTGTGACGCACACAATGCTCCTATTGTGCAAGTGAACCCGCTGCGGGAGCAAACGGGCCGTGTGTTGCTGTGTGTGACGGACCGTCTGTGCTGAGATATTTGTGTGTGTGTGGGGGGGAGCTCAGAGGTGATATATAACCATCATAATCGCAGTCATTACAGTCTCTGATGAGCACACTGCCTGAAGAGAGACTGAGAGACCGTTTAACGTGAAATCCACACAGGCTAGAGCTGCACGATAATGGTTAGACTGATATTCACTAATATTTTGCTCAGAAATTAGAATCACGATAATCATTTTCATCTTTATATTTCATCAGAATTATTGCACTTTTCACTTTTCCTATGCCAGTAGTATGCATGTTTTATTTTACCTCATCTAGTTTCATACTGTATTATCATATAAATTAACACACTATCCACTAACACACTACACTCACTAGAAAGGAAGGATACAGAAACGGACACTTCGCGGACTATCCTACCCGATCCTACCCCATAAATCATTTGCGCGGGTGACGACAGCATTTTTATTTAAAAAAAAAGGGTTGCCGAGAGATCGGTGGTGGACGGCAAATTCACATTTAAATGTAAAAGTATTATGTTTTCATTAACACACTCTACATTATGAAAATTTTAAGGAAAAAAAGCTTCCCTCGAAGGCTAAACCAGTGAAATCCCTAATATTAAAGTGCCCCATTTTGATTTTTGTTTGTTTGTTTGGAGGTCCCTTGCCAGTGTTATAGTATTGTATTACTCTATAGTATTGTTCTATAGTTTGTCCCAAAATACTATAGTATTGTATAGTACTATAACGCAGCCTTCACACTGGCAGTTGAAATCAGCTCCGTAATACGCAATACGTTCCCAACGGACGTCGTACTACACAGTGAAAAGCGTCGGACGCGGGTAGAACAAAAATTGCGGAGAGATTAAAGTTTGATTCTGTCAGTTCTGTATGATCTCTCTGATGAGGGTTATGCTGCGTGAGGAAAGTTGCTCAGGACGTTGACATGTCAGGTCGAATAAAAATGTGATATAGTGGTCAATAGTTCAATGTCTACCTTCAATTTAATTGTATTAACTGCCCTTATAAACGTTAGAAAGTCATGAAAATAAAAAATGACATCACAACTTATCGTTATAAAATCATTATTTATTTTATTAAAAATTAATAATTCAGGTTTGTTTATCAGTACCATAGCAACGCTCAACTTCCGCTGGAATTGTCGGATAGGAACCGTCCGTAGCTTTTCGCAAGAGTTCAAATTTTTGAACGCATCCGGATGACCAACAGACACGATTTTCTTCGCACCGCACTCGGTCGGACCCGTTTCGGACCCATTCGCATGCGGTCTGCGAATCTCCATAGGAAATGAATGACTTCCGGTCGTTTCGCAGCCGCATCGGAGCGGATTTCAACTGCCAGTGTGAAGGCGGCGTAAGGGATGTATCATTCACATTAGCGTTATCAGCTGAAGCTTGGCTTGATGGGCCAATCGCTATGTAATGACGCCGGCAGATTTTGTCACAGCAAACGACTGTGCTAAAGGATACACTGACAGTGGAGATTGCTTAACTACATCTAACATGTTTGTGGGGTTTTTGGGACGGGGCTGAGTGCCGTGGGAACCGAGCGTGGCGGGTTGCGCTAGTGCTAATGAGCGTAGCTGTGTGCCACACCAGTCTCGCTCCATTCCCACAGTTCTCGGCTCTGCCCTGCTTGCCACACCAGTGTTTTCAGATCATCCGCACTTCTTTCAGAGGAAGCACGTGTGTTTGGTTGCCTGTTTGGGAAGATTAAGTAATACACTGGGCAGAAAATGGATCCATTTAAAGGGATAGTTCATCCAAAAATTAAAAATCTGTCATTAATTACAGTCCCTCATTTTGTTCCAAACGCCTAAGACTTGCGTTCATCTTCAGAACACAAATGAAGATCTTTTTAATGAAATCTGAGAGACTTCTGTACCTCCATAGATAGGCAACTAACTACCACTTTGATACTTCAAAAAGTTCATTAAAGAGATTGTGAAATTAATCCATATGAATTTTCAGATTTTTTTCTTAAGTACAGCAATCACTTTATATGATGAAAATATTTCATTTAGGCTTTTATTCACATCAACTCACACATCAGTTATGGTAAACGGAAGCTCAAGTATGTTCACTTGACGCGCGAGAACCAATGAGGTTCATTCTCATGTTACGCATCATGTTTGAGCTTCAGCAAGAACCAATGAGTTTCATTTTCATGTTACGCATCGCATTTGAGCTTCAGCAAGAACCAATGAGGTTCATTCTCGTGTTACGCATCATGGCTGAGCTTCAGCAAGAACCAATGAGGTTCATTCTTATGTTACGCATCACGTTTGAGCTTCAGCAAGAACCAATGAGGTTCATTCTAGTGTTACGCATCATGTTTGAGCTTCAGCAAGAACCAATGATGTTCATTCTAGTGTTACGCATCACGTTTGAGCTTCAGCAATAACCAATGAGGTTCATTCTAGGGATGGGACGGTATGAAAATTTCATATCACGATTATAGTGTCCAAAATAATCGTGATTATCAATATTATCACGGTTTTGTTAAAAATTTATGAAAGTGCTCAAAAAGAACTGATGCTCACACTGAAAACATTTCAACAAGTTTTATAATTGAAATTCAACAAACAACAAATAAAACAAGCCTCTCTATGCAGTTTTTAACCAAGATTCTATAGACCCTTTTACAGTTGGTAAACATGGTGACGTTTTTTTGTGGGCGGAGCTTAGGTGGAGGCAGAAAGATCCATCTGGCCGCTTCACTAACGCTAGTTAGCAAGGATTGTTAGCTTGTTTTTTAACAATGACTGGAGAAAATCCAATATTATCTTAATGTGTAAGCTCACTCACTGTCCAGGACTGTGATTGTTATTTCCAAAAGTTATTTTTAATCGTTTTTTGTAAAACCCAAAATATGACCACACCTCAGATTTGGTCCTCTTAAAAGGCTGAACCATTCCTTCTCGAATAGTAATTTAAAAAAAAATATTGCGTGCTGCGCGCCTGCGTCAGACTGGCCGACAGGATTCAGTGAGTTATTAAAATCGCGATAATCAAACACGGTTTTAATGATAATTAAATTTTAAACGATAATACTAACCGTCAGTACATTTTATCACGGTTTATCGTGAAACCGGTTATCGTCCCATCCCTAGTTCATTCAACACTATCTCACGACCAATTCGTACGAATTCGACGCATGATTAAAAAGTGGCTAATTGGTACTAATTCGTACGACCTCACTCGTACTAATTCGTACGATTTGTCTAAACCCACGTGATGGTTAAGTTTAGGGGCGGGGTAAGGGGTAGGTCATTCGTACGAATTCATACGAATTGGCCAATTCGTAAAATATGTACGATTTAGCAAAATCATATTAATTCGTACGAGTGAGGTCATATGAATTGTTACGAATTAGCCACTTTTTAATCATTCGTCGAATTCGTACGACTTGGTCGTGAGATCGGGTTGGGTTCATTCTCCTGTTACGCATCACGTTTGAGCTTCAGCAAGAACCAATGAGGTTCATTCTTGCACATAAAGAAGGTTCGGTTGAGCTTCTGTTTATGATCGCTGATCAATGTTTATATGAGAATAAAAGCCTAAATTAAATCTGTTCATCATATAAAGCGATCGAGTCGCTTCAGAAAATTTGGACTAAACCACTCAATTGGTATGGATTAGTTTGAAACTTTTTTGAAGCTTCAAAATTTGCGTAACTTCAATGGAGAGTACAGAACCGGCTCCGACTTTATTAAAAAATTCAAACAAAAGCATGAAAGCATGTGATCAATGCAAGATAACGCGCGTCAAATGAAATTTAAACTTTTTAACGAAAAATAACCAGCTTAAACTTAAAAACTTATTTCATTTCAGTTAGACAACATTTCTATAGATTTTTTTTAAGTTGAATTGATCGACATACTTAAACTTAAAGCAAAAGACAAATATTACAAAAATAAATAAAAATGACAAAGGCACATGAGCACAAATTGAAATGAAAACTGAAAAAACAAAAGCCAATTCAAAATATTAATGAATAATGTAATAGTAAAAATAATACTTACAATGATAAATAAAAAGAATAGTAAAAATAATACTCTACAGCTGTTTGGTCAAAGAATTACACTATTTCAAGCGGTTGCAGAGGAAATGCGCAAATATTAAGATTATAAAAATCAATATTGTCAAAATAGTCACATTTTTATGATTGACATCAAGAAACAACTGTTTTAACTACAAGCAAACTTGTAAAAATCCCCCTTTGAGGAGGTCAAAGCGGCACACTGAGAGTCACGTTTTAAACCCTGACGCGAGTCATGTGAAGGGCCTTTAGATGTTCACAAACACACACTCTGACTGTCTTTGTGTGCATGACGAAACAGTTGCGTTACATTCATCCAATTAAAAGAAACAAAGAAGACAAAGAACAGCATAAAACAAAAGACCTTGCGTGCCTCTCACACACACTTCTGTATTCATCACGACTCTTCAAAAAGATCACACTCGCATTAACAACATGCATTTCTTCAACAGAGAGTGCAGCACTCATGCCCTGAGGTCAGCAGGTTAATGTCAGCAACGCAAAGGATCATGGGACTTTTTCCCTGAAGCAATGGCAATCTCTTTATATTTCTCTTCTTTATCTCCTAAATTACTAATGAGGATACCCAGCTGACATTCTCGAAGTATGATTTTTACCATCTCAGCTCGGCTAATTTTAACTACAAAATGAGTGGCGATCGCCCATGCAAAACTCGCCATCACGACGCAAGAGCGTTATGGGTTTTTGCCCGTACAAATGACACGCCAAAGTTTAATACTTTGAGTCAGGGGTTTGTGTTGCCTTAGCAAACACCACCAAATGAATGTCCACTTCAATCACAGTAAACAGCCCATCTACAGTCTCTCTGGATGTGTGTGGGCAGCTGTGCTGCTGGGAGAAAACATTAAACCGCTTCTACAGAACAGAAGAAGTCACTATTCACACAGACAGCGAGGTTAAGAACTGCGCGTGAACTCTCGGCTAGTCTCGAAGATCCCCTCTTGCACGTTTTTTTTGTCACTCCCAACACACACACATTCACGGGTAGATGTGTGAAAAGTGTGAACGCTGTGTGAAATTAGGCTGGCCATGCTGAACTGTACTAGACAAATGCAAGCCAGGGATCACAGTTTGTGTAGTTCTGGAGACGACGTGAAAGTTTTTCACTGAAGTCAACCCATTTTAAATATATATATTAAATTTAAAAGTTTGGGTCATTAAAGGTCTATTTTTATTTTTTATTTTTTAAGAAATGAATACTTCAGATATGTCACAAGTGATTGTAAAGTGATAGTAATGTTACAAAAGATTTCCATTTCAAATAATGCTGTTCTTTTGGACTTTTTATTCATCAAAGAATCGACAAACTATTTCCAGAAAATTATGAAGCAGCGCAACTGTTTTCAACATTGATAATAATCAGAAATGTTTCTTGAGCAGCAAATCATCATATCAGAATGATTTCTGAAGGATCATGTGATACTGAAGAGTGAAGTGAAAATTTGATCGCAGGAATAAAATACATTTTACAACATATTCAAAAAAATCTGAATGAACGAGTTAATTATTTCAGAATTACGAGATAATTTTTCATGGAAAAAAAAAAGGTTTTGCTCTGTTTTTCTGAATTAACGAGTTACTTATCTCAGAATTATGAGATAATTTTTCATGGAAAAAAGTTTTAGATCTGTTTTTCTGAATTAATGACTTGATTATCTCAAAAATTAGGAGCAACTCATTAATTCATAAAAACAGAGTGAAAAAAGATTTAGCTCTGTATTTCTGAATTAATGACTAGATTATCTCAAAAATTAGGAGCAACTCATTAATTCATAAAAACAGAGTGAAAAATGAAAAATTTTCCATGAAAAATTATCTCGTATTTCTGAGATAATTAACTCGTTCATTCAGAAAAACAGTAGATTTTGTTTCCTCAATACGCTTCTGTAGCAAACTACGGAAGCTTGTTTCCGCCACAGAATGAAAAATAAAAAAGGTAATAGCGACTTTTTATCTCACCATTCGAACTTTTTTTTTTCACAATTGCGAGTTTATATAAATAAATACACAAATAAAGTCGCAATTGTGTGTTATAAAGTCAGAATTACAAGATACAAGTCAGAATTGTGTGATATAAAGTCGCAATTGCGTGTTATAAAGTCAGAATTGCGAGATATAAAGTCAGAATTGCTAGATATGAAGTCACAATTACGTGTTATAAAGTCAGAAATGCATGATATAAAGTCAGAATTGTGAGATATAAACTATTCTGAGGGGAAGTTAGTCTTTTTTCCCCCTAGAATTGGCCTGATAACTCGCAATTGCGAGAAAAGATGTCAGAATTTCGACATATATGAACTCGCAATAAAGTCAGAAAGTTATAAATCGGACTTTCGCTATAAAGTCAGAATTGCGAGATGTAAACTTGCAATTTTGAGAAAAAAAGTCAGAATTGTGAGATAAAAAGTCGCACTTCTGTCTTTTTTTCTCAGATTTGCGACTTTATATCACGCAATTCTGACTTTATATCTCACAATTCTGACTTGCAATTGCGACTTTATACA
Source organism: Pimephales promelas (assembly GCF_016745375.1). The sequence continues at coordinate 4,056,324 of NW_024121321.1, read as the reverse complement.
GTATCTCACAATTCTTTTTATCTCTCGCAATTGTGAGATAAAAAGTCGCAATTATTTTAACTTATTCAGTGGCGGAAACAAGCTTCCATAGAAAACTGTTATTTTACAAGGTAATAATATTTCACAATACGCCAGTTATTACTGTATTTTTGATCAAACAAAAGCAGCCTTGGTGAGCATAAGAGACTTTTTTTAAAACAAAAAAAATTACCTACCCCAAAATTTTTAACAATATAAGTATAAAATTGAGGGCGGGACTTCATTTTGTATATATCATGAACCGATCATGAAAACAGGAGCTAAACAGGCGCTGAACAGGAGGAGTTGAAAAATGTTGGGAAGTTGATTCACAGGGAATTTATTAATTTAATGTAATTTAAGCAATGAATCGCTCGCAATAACACATATATTAAGAAAATAGTCCATATGCTGGCTGATTTTCTTTCTGAAATCTCACTGCCCCATGTCTCTCTCTCTCTCTCTCTCTGCTGTTTGTTTGACACACAACACAAACTCGACGGCAAGAGAGACGGCTTTAGCTAATGGCTTTTTAATGGGCTGCTGGTTTCTTGTGTCTCCGAGCTGATGGCCACCACTTACCCTAAGCACACAAACACACTCACACGCGGCATACAAACGGAGTCATTCCCACTTTGTCTTGTCTCCTTAAAGTGACTTAGAAACCTCTAACGACGTCCCGCTCTTCAGCAGACTGGAGTCGCATATGAACTCTGATTCCATTACGGACTCATAAAACACTCTGCAAAGACCGAGACACAAGACAGATGCTCTCTAATTTCATAACTCTACATTACAGCACGCATTCACACAGATGGAAATGGGAAAATGCTTTGCATTGTTATAATATAGAGTGATGAACACCGAATTTTGGACAGAACTTCCCGCAAATCCTGGAGCAAGAGCAAAATTGCATTATCTCATACCTAGAACTACAAAAAGAAAGATCAAATGTGGAGGAAAAATAGATTTTAGAGGAATAATTTACTTAGAAATGACATTCATTTACTCACCCTCATGTCATTAGAAACATTCTTTCTTCCATGCAAAACAAAGCATACTTGCTGTTTTCCACACAATGGAAGTGTATAGTGATTTATTCTGTCAAAAGCTTCATAAAAGTCCATATAACTATATGATAGATTTGTGTGATGAACAGACCAAAATTGAAGTTGTTGTTCAGTGAAATCTCATCCTCTCAAAATACATTTGTGCTTGTGCCTATTAAAACTTGGCATGTGTCAAAGATGGCGCTTGACGGAGACAGTGTATGAAAGTCATAAGGTTGGAATGACGTGAGGGTGAATAAACAGAATATACATTTTTGACAGCAGTAAACCATTTTGATTATCTAAATTAAAAGTGGTTATTATCAAAGAGGTCAAATCAGCACAACATACTACTTTCAACAAACATATTTCAACATAGCCTAAACCTAGTATAAAATGTAAATTATTACTTAAAAAGTGGAATCCGTAATGACAAAATGCCATACCTGATTCATAAATAACCCATCCAGCAGGAGGAACAATAAACTAGTAACTACAAAAATCACATTTATGAGTTAAAGTGCGCTACATAAATGCGCGCAACGTTACGTTGCTCTAGCGCGCTTTCCATCATATCAGTCTCGGATAACGCCAACATAGGGAAAACTTACAGGGTTGGTTCAAACAAAAATGAAAAATATCCCATGATTTTCTCACCCTCAAGCCATGCTAGATGTTTATGACTTTCTTATATGCAATCATAAAAATATCCTGGCTCTGAGATTTTAATTCCCATATCGTCGGGTCAGAGGTCACTCTTCCACCGGAACTAGACGCACGTCCGACTGTTACCGGAAGCTGGTGATTGTAGTTTATAAATTTATGAATTCATTAACCCCCTGGAGCCATATTCGGCTTTAAAATCTTAGTTATTAACTCCGATTTTAAAGCTTGTAAGAGCCAGGTTTTTTTTTTTTTTTTTTTTTGATAACTCCGATTGTGTTCGTCTGAAAGAAGGCAGTCAGTCAGTCATATACACCTATGGCTTGAGGGTGAGTAAATTATAGGATCATTATAATTTTGGGGGTGAACTAACCCTTTAATTAGCATCCTGTCAATTAGGCCTACTTTTAGAAATTATTTATATTTTTTAGAAATAACAACATTTTCACAAATCTTTTTTTGTAAATGTATTTCAAATGAAGTCTGTCTGTGCTAGAGACTGCGCCCGACAACTGCCAGAAAATGTCAATGAATAAAAGGCCATGAAAAATTAACTCACTGCATTAAACTACATTATTTAATAATATATACCCCCCACCCCAGCATTTAAAGCATAAACATTATTAAAACCAGAAAATATTAGATAATGTAGCTTATTATGTGATCATATAGAACCCAACCATTTCAGAGATTGATCCACATCCAGTAAAAGTGATCCTTTCAGTGAATTTTTCTTACTGTGAAGAACATTTTAATAATCCTTATCCACCCAAAAGCACCTTTAGTGCAATGCAAATGTTTATGGATGTTAACGGTTCTTCTTGGAACCATAAATGCCAATAAAAACTTTATTTTTAAGAGTCCATGCAAGCTAACTTACTGAGAAATAGCTGTGGCTTTTGCGGTCTCAAATTCCAGATCAGATCTCAATTTCAAAGTAGGTAATGACTGTTTTGCATAATGCACAAAAATCAGCGAAATAAAATAGAAGACAAATAACGTTCCGATGGTGTGAGTAGCCTAAAATACGTATTGCAATAGCCTATGTGATGTAAAATTAATAATTAAAAAAGAACTAAAAGCAAGACATGAAAATCTCTCTATAATGGATTGGTCATCTTACCTTGCGCGTCAACTATTTTCAGCAGAATCCACAGAAAGAGAAGCACTAATCCCAATCCAAATCTCTGGCGTCTGTTTTTCCCCATGACTTTGGAGTTTGGAAAACTCCTCAGCGCGGAATATTCGGTTCCCCTCTTCGGTTTGGTTCGGAGCTGCGGTGGTGGTGCGCGGAGGACCGACGCCGTTACGCGTCCCAAGTTCAGCGTGTGTTCCTCACGGGAGAGATCAGGAGAAGGTCCCGGGACTGGAGGAATGGAGCGATGCGCCGCCGCCCTCTAGCTCTCATCTACGCGCGCTCTCTCTCTCACACTCCTCTGCATGAGTTGCTCATTAGTTCAGACTCAGAGCGCGCACGCACGCACTGTATAAGAGCGCGTTTGAGCTGCTTCTCTCGCTCTGGATGTGTTCAGAGGAGCTGGAGATCAGGTCTTCGGGTTTCAGCATCCAGATGCATGCATGTGCGCTCGGCGCTCGCCGAATATGAGCAGCGTGAGTCCCGTGTTTCTCGGTTTAACCCGCATCCAGCTGCCCGCCTCTGCCCTCCACCGGCTACTGCGAACACTAGGACCGGATTCATCGACGGATCTTCTGCTGAAATGAATGATTTTGCGAACCTGGATGTGTAAAAAAAAAATTAAATACACCTGACCTGACACTAAACATCATTTTTATTGCTATAGATTAAATGTTGTCAGGTCGTCAGTCATATTAAATAATTAATTTAATTTATAATTATAATTAATTAATAAATTAATAATTAAATAAATAATTAAATAATATTTTACTCAGTAATAAAATAAAGTTGTTGTTGTTTTTTTCCATGAAGAGCCTTTAAAAGGTTATTTGATGGAAAATGCTTCTTTCTATTATTAAAATGTAAGAAAAATGAATGGTTATGTTAAGAAAGGTTCACTAAAAGTTTCTCAAAATGGTTCATTGCTGGAAATGACATTGCTTGGAAGAGTTATAAACAATTTCAGTTTACGTAAGCCTTTCAGCAGTGTTATCAAAAGTTATTTTACAAGTTAAGAAGAGCCATTTATGCAGCACCCAGACATCCTTCATTTTCATCGAGAGCTTTCCTGTGATTGGACATGAGAGACAGCGATTGTGTGCAACCTTTTAAAACCTGCAATACAGCACATTTAGTCATTTTCTATCTGTATAGAGCAACTTACAAATGAAGAACTGTGAGCAATTTATCATACAAGAGCCATAATTGCAGTAGTCCAAAGGCCCGGTTTCACAGACAGGGTTTAGATTAAGCCAGGATTAGGCATTAGTTCACGTGTCTTAGAAAAAAAGAAAACATTACTGGTGTGCATCCTGAGACAAAAGAATGGCACTGACATTAAAATATGTCAGTTTAAGTTGCTTTTGGTTAAAACACCTCAATAATGAGTTAGATTTAAGCCTGGTCTGTGTAACCAGGGGCAAAGTGGTACAGTGTGTGATGCATAATATAATAGAGTTTACTTTTGAAAAAAACATTTGCTGATAATTTCCTCACCCCCATGTCATCCAAGATATCCATGCCTTTCTTTCTTCAGTCGAAAAGAAATTAAGGTTTTTGAAGAAAACATTCCAGGATTTTTCTCCATATAATGGACTTCAATGGGGTCCAAACGGTTCAAGGTCCTATTGAGAGTTTCAGTGCAAACTGCAAACTATTCAAAGGGCTTTAAACGATTCCAGACGATGAATAAGGGTCTTATCAAGCGAAACGATCGCTCATTTAATAAATAAATAACAAAGTTTAAGTTGTATAAGCTCAAATGCTCGCCTTGTGATGCGCATTCGTGACTCTCCTGTTCGAAGTCGTTCATCAAAAGAGTCATTTGGTTCATTCAACGAACAAAACGATTCGGGAAAAGATTCGAAAAAGACTGAAACTGTCTTTTGGACCTTGAACCGTTTGGTTCCCATTGAAGTCCATTATATGGAGAAAAATCCTGGAATGTTTTCATCAAAAACCTTAATTTCTTTTCGACTGAAGAAAGAAAGACATGGACATCTTGGATGACATTAATGGGGGTGAGGAAATTATCAGCAAAAGTGTTTTGAAAAGTGAACTACTCCTTTAAATATGACAAAATCAACCCAAAAGTGTAAATAAAACTGGAAAATGGTCAAATGCAACTATGGTTCATGCTGGGAAGAAACAGGGCGAATTGGACTGAATCTATTTTTCTAAATTCAACTTGTGATTGTTGGTTTGACTTTATTTAAACAGAGAATATTGCTACTTGTGTTCATGAAAGTCAATCTTGAGCTTTAGAAAGATGCCATACAAAGTCAATGCAGATGATCATCTTACATTCAGTAAGTGTGTGTGCATATGGCAGTAACTAATTATAATGATATGTTATTATTATAGAGTCATGTTAAATTTGCACATTGTCAATAAACGGAAAGATGTTCAATGGATTCCAGAGAAGGAATCAATTCACCAGCCATCACCTAAAAAATCCAATAGCGATGAATGATATGCAGGCAAACACACACACACACACACACACGGACATGGACAAACACAATCTTCAAAAAGCCCACTGTCCCAGCGTTATCTGTTGTTCATTCTATTCAACACGGCCATAATAGAGTCAGCGCCGCTATTGTGGAGATAAGTAAGTTATGACAGTGATATGATCGCTCCACGTTTCTCCGGGGTAAGAAGTCTATCCCAGCATCCATTCCCCAAAAAACAATCTCTATACGCCCTCGCGGGTTACAGAAGCAAGTATGCATCACAGTATTTGTATAGCAGAGAGATTGTGTTTGTCGGATTCACTCTGCGGCAAAACTCCTCGCTTGACAGGCACTCGGCGTTTGGTGATTGGCATCCTGTCTGCTGTATCTGTGTGTTGCAGCGCTTCACTCTCTGTGTGTGTGTGCCGAGTTTGAGATTTCTTTTACAGTGACATCAGTACATTTAGCTTCAATATATAAAGGCCGAATTGAGTCACCTTGAAGAAAATTACCTCCATAAAATGAGTTTGTGATTGGATTCAGCCCATCACACACTCACACATACACACATCAATACACTCCGAGTAATACACACAGCAACGAGAGATCAAGAAATAGAGCTGAACCGGGCTTTCACTCACCCGAGGGTCACGTCAGCCCTTATTCGCCGGTGGACTTCATCAGCATGACAGAACTGTCATTTTAATGAAGCCGTGAGTCGAGTCGGGACCGGGGTCTCCGGCACACGCTCGGATGATAATCAGATGTGGACGAGTTCACATGCTCACATCTTCACAGTTAAAGTGCCAATATGTTTGTCCGTGACCCGTCACTGATGGCACGGCGGCGTTGGCTTGAGTCTTAAATGATGTAGGCCTGCTATACTGTACCTGGTACACTGTTCCCTATACAGTCTTTAAAGGGATAGTTCACTTTGAAATTCATTTTTGATATGTTTTAGTTTACCTCAAGGGCATCCAAGATGTAGGTGTCTTTGTTTCCACAGTAGTTTCAATTTTGATATTTTTAGGTCAAACCGTTTTTGTCTGTCAGTCATATAATGGAGGTCTATGGTCACCACCTCAAAGAGCATGCACAGAGAAGTCCAGATTAAACATGATTTAATGACTCGTAAATGTAAGTACACATTGATGGCCTAAGACACGAAACGAGCGGTTTGTGTGAGAAAACGAACAGTATTTATATCGTTTTTACCTCTTGTAATCACAGCCACGTCCAAGTGATCTGAGAGCGCCGGTGCCGGAAAGCGCCAGAAGTGATCTCTCGCATGGTTGTGGGGAAAAAAAATCAACGTTGTCTATTGATATATCGAAATCATCTTCCATTGCGATTTCCTGAATATCTAAATATGTTTAGTGACGAGAGATCACTTCCAACGCTTTTCGGCACTTGCGCAGACTGAAGCACCCGCACCCTCAGATCACTTGGACGTGGCTGTGATTACAAGAGGTAAAAACGAGATAAATACTGTTAGTTTTTTCACACAAACTGCTCATTTCGTGTCTTAGGCCATCAATGTGTACTTACATTTACGAGTCATTAAATCATGTTTAATTTGGACTTCTCTGTGCATGCTCTTTGAGGTGGTGACCATAGACCTCCATTATATGACTGACAGACACGAACGGTTTGACCTAAAGATATTAAAATTGAATCTACTGTGGAAACAAAGACACCTACATCTTGGATGCCCTTGAGGTAAGCTAAAACATACCAAAAATGAATTTCAAAGTGAACTATCCCTTTAAAAAAAGTGTCTTTATTGGCATCAATAGTTTAACTAAGAACCTTTAATGGAATATTTCCATTACATAAAGGATATAGTGGGAATAGCACTTCTTTAGGTTATTAAAATGTTCTTCACACTGTAAAATATCTTATTGATGCTAAATTTTGAACAGTAGTGCATTTAATCATTTTAAATGGCTGTCATTAGAGAAAGATGCTGAGCAGTCAAACAACACAACATTGTGTGGTTGACCAATCACAACAGAGGTCATTCTTAAAGTTGCAGTAGCAAAAACAGCAACAACAAATAAATGCTCATGCTCATTAACGTTTTAACCTTGGCTTACTGTTTATTATAAGTGGACTTGCAGGGATAAAAAAACCTTTTAAAACTTTTTAAAGCAGAAATGAGTTCAATAACTGAGCCAGCAGTGGCATCAGATATGCTCAAGAATTTGCTGTTTGTGTCAGAGTTGCTGGATTTAATGAGACGCCGGTTTCTGAGAGAACTGCGCGAACACACACATACGCCAACGCGCACACACACACATTTGCCTGAAACATCAGCGAGTGATCAAAAGAAAACCTTGTTCCTTATGCTCATTTATTTTCTCATTTGCTTGTATTGCTCTATCTCTCCACCCTTCTTTCCGTGAGCACGAGTGAGTGTTTCTGCGCTCACTCCACATGTTGTTCTGTCAATAATGAGCTGGTTTATTATCGACAATAACCGGGGATTTAAATGTCAAAAACGGCTGCTACATAATAGCTTAATGCTTTAGCAATATTGTGAACAAACACCAAGCATGGATCAATCACAGATTGATTGAAACTGAATTTGGATTTAGAGTAGAAGGCAAACAAAAAGAAAGAAAAAAAACACAATTTTGTTTATATATATATATATATATATATATATATATATATATATATATTAGGGATGGGCAACAATTAATCGCGATTATTATCCAAAATTGTTTGTGTTTACATAATATATGCGTGTTTAGTGTGAATAATTAATTTGTATATATAAATACACACACATGCATGTATATATTTAAGAAAAATGTTTTATTAATATATCAAATATTTATATTTATATATAATATTAATTGTGAATAAATATATATCAAATATATACATGCACATATTTCTTAAATATATTCATGCATGTGTGGGTATTTATATATAAAAATTAATTATACACACTAAACACACATATTATGTAAACACAAACTTTTATTTTGGATGCGATTAATAGTTGCCCATCCCTAATATATATATACTGTATATATATATATATATATATATATCAAATAAATGTTGTTCTTTTAAACTTTCTATTCATTAAAGAATCCTGAAATAAAATGTATGAGAGTTTCCACAAAAATATGAAGCAGCAACCATTTAACACTGAAAATAATAAGAAATGTCAAATCATTATATTCAAATGATTTTTGAACGATCATGTGACACTGATGACTGGAGTAATGATGATAAAAAATATTTTTTAAAAATATTCCTATATATAACAGCTAATTGAAATAGTAGTACAATTTGACAATAGTTTTTACCATATTTTTGATCAAATAAATGCAGCCTTGGTGATCAAACAGACGCAAAACTTTTGAACGGTAGAATAAATGTTCACATAAAGATCTGATTTAAATAAATAAATTGGACAAATGTAAGAATAAAAATAAGAGAATGAATATCGATTTAAAAATAGAAAATAAAAAATGACAACGGTGGAGTATCCCTTTAAGCGGATTTGGCTAATCAAGTTCACTGACACTCCTAAAAGAGCTTAAGAGTGATTTGTTTTGTTTTAGTTTATTTAGGACGCGGTATTGAGGTGGACGTCATTTTTGTTTCTGTCCATGTTTTTCTCCTTTGTTTGGCTAGAGAGAGGGAGTATGTAAGAACTCTGTTGTTCATTTTTGATTTTGATTTGAAAGGTTAGAAAGTTTTCCTCTCAAAGTCAGAACTTTCTGTTTTTCTGTTTTGGTCTTATCCCCTCCTGAAGCCTTTTGATTCTTCCCTTTTTGTAGGAGACACCAAATAAAATGTGACTTGAGTGTTTCAGAAATCTGTGTGGAGAGGAGAGCTCTTGCTCGTCTGTTAACTTTAATTGTCACAAACATCCCTGAGCCCTAGCCATGTAACACCACAGTACTGAGAGCAAACCAAAGCTTGACTGGAAGTACCTGGAGTTTGAAATGCTAATCGAAAGTGGGATAATTGATGGTTATGGATTAGTTTTAAGGGCCGGAGGAGGAGAAGGATGACTCTTCAGCTGTTTTTGAAGGTTGTGATGGTCTCAGCAGATCGTGTGAATTTCTAGGACATCATTCAATGAAACTCTTGTCACTGCATTAGATAATTAATTATTTAGCCATCTGCATGTCTAAAATGCTTCAGGATCTTTTCTCTTTTCAGTGGGTGTATGAGGTCAAGTTCACACAGGTGTAGTTGTATTGTTTTAGTATTTCTGTTAAATGTTTTGCTTGTGCGATAATAAATTGGTTTGATGTTTTGTATTCAGACGTTAAAGGTGCATTGCGCAAGTCTCTGAGTTTTTGCCCCCTCTGGCGACAAGCGGAACTGCACACGCTTGCACAAGCTGTTCATAACCAAAGGAGCATCAGCCGCACAAATCTTTTGTTACAGTCATAATGTCTTCAGAGGTAATAAAGTTATAAATCTGCAAGTCATCTTAAATATATGAAAGGAAAGGCATTTGAGTAAATTACACGGGGGTAAGTAGAAAACTTTGTTTTTTGTTTCCATCTATCTCCATGTTGAACTGTTTTATGTGTTTACTGTATCCACTTATGATTGTATCATTATGGAAACACGTTCATGAACAATATAAGTTATTACTTTGTATAGGACCCGTTTGAGCCCTAGAGCCGACCGGAGATCTCTCCATTTGTTGAAAGCTTCCCAATGTTGACTCTCGTCTTATTCCGACGCCTGGCACTAGACAAACGTTTTCTTTTCTTTGTCTTACGTGGAGTTTGCGTTGGGGTTTGGAATGAACTTAGCCGGTCTCTATGAATCCATCTTATACTTTTGTGGAAAGTTGACTAAAATTGTGTCACTCGAGTTGTCTTCGTTGATACGGAGAATGGCGGCGAATACACAAACCTGCCAGACATCGCCAGGTGAGCGTGAAGGCGCATGACATCACGCCCAGTCTCAAACTCCGTCCCGAATCCCACTTATTTATTTTACTGTACAGGATTATAGAGGCGATCGCAGTGATCAGAGAAGAGCTCATTCAGCCCATCAGGCAACTGTTTAAGCATGTTTGAGTTAGAAAAATATGTTTTTTTAACATGAAATATTACGCAATGCACCTTTAAAACCTTTAAAAATGTTAAACCTTCACCACACTCCAACTGTAAAATGTTCCCCAAGGCCAGATTATTAAAAAACTAAACCTATGCAGTATTAGTATGTCTGTTTTGTCCTGAATTATAAATGTATTTGCCCCAGGGGTCACGGTCAGGGTCACAAGTCACGGACAGAATGAACAACAGAATCACCATGGAAACTAGATTCTCTAACCTTGCATCAACTTCAAAACCGATCCGAATGAAGGTGTTCTTTTTCCAAACGGAGGTTATTTACATCTGAAGCAGCCAAAGGTTACATTTGAAACACCTACTTGAAAGTTAAGGATTAAAAAACCTTATCCACTTTAAAATGATGAGCTCAAACCACATGACAGATCAATACTTTACTTACATAAACTGTGTGCCGCTCCAAATGTGACGTGGCTGGCCTTTGAGGCTGAAATCATTATGAGGATATAGAAACAGCATAAAACATTATATCTTCAGCGCCAACTCCAGGATTCAACATAGGCACTGTTTACACCTGGTGTTAAGATGTGTTTTGGTCGATCGGATCACAAGAGGAAGACGTTAAATACAGGAGGAAACGGGTCTAAAGCGCTTTGAGCTTGTCCACTTTCAGTCGAAAACACATTCGACCGGATTGCTTTTGTAGTGTAAAAACGCTCATGTGGTCGAGTGTGTTCAAACAGACACACAATACCGTCTACTGAACTAATGAGTAGTATTATGGGAAGACTCTAGCCTGACGGGATTTACACTGTCGACTGAAGACCCAAGTTTGGTTTGAAGAGGAAAAATGTACCAATCACAATGTTCTCTCAGCGTTTCTGATTTCTAACACACACTCACAGCGTTCGGCTGGTCTTGCGGCTGTCAGAGATGAAACTAAACCTGAAGATCTCCGTGTGTTTTTTTCTGTTTTCTCCAGTTGTGTTTATATGTAAAATAACATGAGCTTATTTTGTCCATTGGAAATCAAGACAGAAGTGTTTGAAAGTGGACAAAAGAGACTGATTAAGCAACCCGATCAAAGTGCATCTCTATAGACCATTTTGCAAGATGTAAACAACACTGGTCCAGAAACACTTCCTGTTTCAGTTTGTAACTTTTTTCTAGCATAAAAAATCTTAAAGATGTTTGTTTAACTTTTTGATTCAGTTTTATATGTTCTGTTGGTTGTATTTTATCCCAGCTTTTATGTAGTGTTAAAAAACTGAAACAGGACGTGCTTCTGGACCAGTGTTGTTTACATCTTGCAAAATGGTCTATAGCAAAAAGTGTTTATCGTGCAATTTATATGCAAAAATGACTTTTTACGTACATAGGATACGCATGGGTTGGTTAGGGTAGGTTAGGTTTAGCGTGTGTATTATATGTTTGGGTAGAAGTGGTGTGTGGTGCATGTGTGTTACACGCAAATTAACCACTGTAAAAAAAAATATGTTCAAGATTTGTTATCACAACATTTTTTCTTTTGTCAAATCAACTTAAATAATTTATTTAGTTCAGATAACTTATTATTTTGAGTTTTTGATGATTAAAGGGATACTCCACTTTTTTGGCATTTTACCCCTCCCCCAGAGTTAAACAGTTGGGTTTTACCGTTTTCGAATCCATTCAGATGATTTTCTGATATTTAGAAGAATATCAGTAACCAGACAGTTTCTGGTCTCATTGACTTCCAGTATATATATTTTTTTCTACTATGGAAGTCAATGAGACCAGAAACTGTCTTTTTACCGATATTCTTCTAAATATCAGAAAATCGTCTGAATGGATTCGAAAACGGTAAAACCCAACTGTTTAACTCTGGGGGAGTTGTAAAATGAGCCTATTTCCAAAAAAAAGTGGAGTATCCCTTTAAATCAATCTCCGTCATTGTATTAACTCACTTTTTCCATTTCAATCAACTTAAAATTTTAAGGCAACCAGGTTACTTAATTTAAGTTAAACCAACAATATTTTTTACAGTGTGTGTATCAAATGCACACGAAAACTGTGCATCATATGCACATAAAAAACTCATTTTCGCGTATAAATTGCACGATAATACACAATACGTGCTATAGAGATGCGTTTACGTGAGAACAGTGGATTTAAACACCAGGTGGAAACGAGAATGTGTCTCCCTCCTACTCGTAATACGATTGACTAAAACGATTTTTAATACCAGATGTAACCAGGGAGAGACACAGAGCATAAATACTGCAGAAGATAACAGGAGAACTGGAACGATGGTTTAATGTTCCCTGCCCATCAGCCTCACACACACACACACACACACACAGTTTTGTTGATCGGAAGCACATCTGATTGTGACCTTTGTGACTTACCTTACATCAGGAGAGAGAAAGCTCAGTGACCCGCAGCCATATCGGTCACATTCAATTACTTCACACAGAAAAATCACACATGAGATCTCTCTTCGATATCTCAACTGTTTCTCCTAGATTGCAATGGGATTAAATGGTGACCTTTGCTCAAGTCTCCTGCATCTCAGATGTTTCTAGTGTGAAAAAGACCCCAGGAATCTGTCATTTGTCTCCTCTAGCATTTCGAACGCAATCTCAACAATGTCTCAAACTGTGCTCAGATGTGCCTTCAATCTAATGTCAGAGAGCTCAAACATTTTTCATCAACTCTCTCCAATACCAAATGATCGGAGCGGCACATTTATAACTTTGTGACAACTATTGACTTTTGATAGATTTAGCCATCAACAAATCAGTATAAATGAGTTAAGGAGGGAAACATCAGAGTCGATGCATAAGTTAAACAAACAGCAAAACTTAATTAAGTCTCATGAGCTATTAAAAAGCCAGGGTTGTTATTGTTAACTACTCAAAATTGATTTTGTTAATTGAAATAAAGCTCAAATAAAGTAAAACATAAAAAGTAAATAAAGTAAAACAACAACCCTATTATTAAATTATTAATTATGATATTACATGACAAACCTATGCTTGAAAAAATTAAAAGAAAATTAAAAATGTTGCTAAAAATAAAACAAGTTTAATTTGAGGACCTAAAACTATGAAAAGTAAAATACAAATTAAGGCAAAATACAAATATTACAAGAAACTAATAAAATGAAAAAAGAACACTGTAAAAAAAAAATATGTTCATGATTTGTAATCACATTTTTTCTTATGTCAAATCAACTTGAATCATTTTTGTGGCTCAGATAACATAATATTTTAAGTTACTGATGATTAGATAAATCTCCTTCATTTTATTAACTCAATTTTTCCCATTTAAATTAACTTAAAATTTTAAAGCAACCATGTTACTTCATTTTTTAAGTTAAACCAACAATATTTTGTTTAGTCTATAAGCATATTTAGGAAAATGCACATACCAAACATAAATGAACATTCAATTTATAAATGTAGGATAATTTGCATGATTATTCTAATCTAAGGGGAGTGTCGTTAAACTAATCGTGAACATTAGAGAGGTGTAATATTATTGTGCTCTGTAATATTATGTTGTAGGCCTACTTGCATATGATTTTTAGTTTCATCTTGTTTTCAAGTTGAATAGTTTCCATGTCTGGTCTCCATGGTGATGGAATATTAAATGTGTGTTTTTTTCTTTTCAGAAAATCAGAACATGTGAAACTTTGAACTTTCCTTTCAGGCTTTATTTAGACCTCACGCAGCCAAAGAACAACTGAAACAGGCTTATGAAAAGCACAGAGCAAACGTCACAACAAACATGATATTAGATTACAGTAAACATCACGTCTGTCCTGTGCCATCTTGACGTGAATACAAACAACAAAACAGAAAAGGCTGCAAAAATTCAGCTTTACAAGCGGAAAAAGCTCTCAAAGCAAACACACACACACAGGCTCAGACGAGATGCACTCATGGTAATAATTCAAAGTGCTGGACAAATTGGATTACAGCATCTCACATCTTTCCTGTCCTCTAATCTGTCTGTTGTGAAAGGTAAAAAGAAAAGTACTTGTGTAAATAAATAAGTAAATAAATGTATGAATGAATGCATTAATCTTGTAGCTTTGAGTGTGCAGCGTTCAGGCTAACATCATCAGACCAGTGGCGAGTGGCAATGAGTGGCTGGTTCAACCATGCAATCAAACGAGACACAAAATAATTTCTTCGTAAGAAATAAAAAATAAAAAATCATGACAATAATAGTCAAACGCATGATAATAATAGTCACTCAGATACATGAATTTAGCGGATGTCACTTCCGGAACATATTGGCCGAAGCATGAAAAACTAAATCTATTGTTGGTTTAACTTAAAAAAGTAAGTAACCTGGTTGCCTTCAAATGTTAAGTTCATTGAACTGTAAAAAGTGAGTTGATACAATGAAGGAGAATGGTTTACAAAATGATATGTTATCTGAACTAAATAAATAATTTAAGTTTATTTGACAAAAGAAAAAAATGTTGTGATTACTAATAATGAAAAGATTTTTTTACAGCGTATATATGGCAAGCACACAATGAGCGGTCCCTTATAATCACTTCCAAGCTGTCACTCATCCTAGCACCCTATCATTGCGATCTCATTAAGATCCGACATAATCAATAATGAAGCTGTTAACACTGCACAATGAATCTCTTATTTGCATAATGTCTATACCTTGTTAAAGCAACACTAAGTAACTTTTCCTCTGCGGTCGCCCTACAGGTTGGAAGCGGAATTGTCCATTATTGCTGAGGTAAATAATTTAGCCTAGCGCATCACTTGCTGTTTATCAGCACCGGCTTTGGAATGAACCCCATGATGTCCACAGACAAGGTAGAGTATGATGCGTGATTTCATGATGTATTGCGACATCGGAAACGAAGAAAAACAAAATAGAGCTGGTAAGTCCCGCCCCTTCCGCTAGCCCCGCTGGACCTCTAGGTTGAAAAATCGTCAATGCAAGTGAATGAGAGAAAATAATTATTTTCTAATCCCGTTTGAATTTTGCAATGAATGTGAACATTTGTTGTCTCTGAATTTGTTATATAACGTTTCGTGTAAAGAATGCTACAATTTAGCGTGTAGAATTTTCATACGGTTAGACTTTGTGTGAGAGCACTTTGTGGACTACAACTCTTTCGACGTGTTTGATATACATCACCCCCACCAGCACACGGATCCCGCTAAACATGCCTGTGTCTTTGGTGCGCTTCACCGCCAAACTAGTTGAGCGTTGTGAAAACCGTCACTTGTGGAGGGAAAAATTGTTATGCGGCGACGTCACATATGCGACGTGTAGTCTTTCTCGTTATGTCTATTCCACAACTGCTAGCCAAAGAATCATACAATATCCTGTCAAACTCGTTACATGAGAAATTATATAAAAAATTCACAGACAACATATGTCACATTCATGGCACAATTCAAACGGGATCAGAAAATAATTATTTTCTCTCATTCACTTGCATTGACGCTTTTTCAACCTAGATGTCCACTTGGAGTTTTACGGATGGGCGGGACTAACCAGCTCTATAGTCGTAAAGCAAGTCAAATTTGTAGTTTTCTTATGTCTCATTAGAACTACAGAAACACGACCTGATCTGGAAATCTTACAGCGTGGTTATAGCAGATAAAGGACCGCAAAGCAAATCCAGAAGTGCCTTTCACCCTGTTACGACTTAAAGGGGAAATGAAGCAGTCAATCAAGTTTACATGATTTACAAGATGGATTTCCACTATAATCAACAATTATATAAGAATCATGATAAATGTAAACATATAAAAGAAAAAAACGTAATATCTTTTTGCCATTGCGCAGTATTCTAACATGTGACGTCACGGGGTTGGTTGGCTTTAGTTTAACAGGCTCTGGGCAGTGAATATCCCTACATCAAACTGTTTACACCACAGTGTTTTGACCACGAACGACTAATGTTAGGTATAGGTACAGTCATTAGACAAAAAGACGATGTCTAATGTTATATGGACTTTGAGGTGGTGACCATAGACCTCCATTATATGACTGACAGACAAGAACGGTTTGACCTAAAAATATCAAAATTGAAAATATTTCGGAAACAAAGACCTACATCTTGGATGCCCTTGAGGGAAGACATACAAACATATAAAACACACAAAAAATTAATTTCAAAGTGAACTATCCCTTTAAACTGTCGGCTGAAGACCCAAGTTTGGTTTGAAGAAGAAAAATGTACCATTCACAATGTTCTCTCAGCGTTTCTGATTTCTAACACACACTCACAGTGTTCGGCTTGTCTTGTGGCTGTCAGAGCAGAAACTAAACCTGATGTTCTCCGTGTGTTTTTCCGGTCGCGTTCATATGCAAATTCAGCTTATTTTGTCCATTAGATTGAAAGATCTGAATAAACCCATATATACTTGCTCATCGAAGAAATCAGGACAGAAGTGTTTGAAAGTGGACAAAAGAGACGGATTAAAACACCTGGTGTGCGACGATGGATGGATGGATTTCAAAATTCATGGACGATATTATTATTATTATTATTTCCAATCCATTCATACTCTAAATTAAAGTTCAGGTGAAGTGCATTGTGGGATACTCTGACAACTTCATGTCACACAAAGTGCTCAGTTGCACACTGCACATTTTCACATACTGTATGCAGCAGGTCATCTGTGCATTCAATGCAAACATTACATTCACACACACTGCACACAGTACACATACCGCAGAAATCTTCACATCTTTCTCTACTTCAGTCCACTGCACAGATCTACACACACACAGGCTTTCGTAAAACCACTTTACCACTCACACACACCAACCTTCACCTTATCTCCTCTCCTTCTGGTACTTTATTGCTGTGTTTGATGGATAGAGTGACCTGGTTTCCAAAAAAGAAAGATGCTCAGGTGAACACTCACTGCGACCTCACAGCGCTCTTAAGTTTTCCATTTTCACTTGTAATCTAGTTCAGACTGAAGGTTCAGTTAGTTTGTTTTCTGTGGATCTCAGACCCCTGTCATGTCGGTCAGAGTTTGATTGCTCCCGGTGGTGATAAGACGCTATTCTTCAAATAAGCCAACACTTTTAAACATATCCAGAAATTTGTGTACTACTATGTATATTATACATTTTTTCTTCCCCTATCAGAAGTATAATTATAATGGTAGCACTTTATTTTACAGTCCTGTTCCCTATGCACTTATTATAATAATGGATAGGTATTAACCCCCTTAACCTAACCTTAACCCGTGTAGTGACCTTATATTATCTGTACTTTTCTAGGTAAGTGCACTTAAAATGAAGTGCAACCATTATAATGTTATTCAAGGTCTCTTGCACCAGTGCTGTTTAGTTTTTCATGAACATTTTATTGCTACTGAAGACATCGTCCTGTAAATGAACTGTGTTCTCAGTTCAGTTGCTGAACACTGATGTAATGCACCTAATCTGAATCTAATAATAAAGCAGAAATAACATTATTCCTTACTCCAGTCTTCAGTGTCACATGATCCTTCAGAAATTATGATGATTTGCATACATGTCAATGTTGAAAACAGTTTTTGCTGCTTAATATTTTTGTGGAAACCTGTGATACATTTTGTTCGGGATTCTTTAATAAATGGTTAAAAGTTCAACAGAACAGCGTTTAAAAAAATATTTACATTAAAAGATAACATTATACAGCTACTGAAATAAAGTAGGCCTGATCCCAAACTTTTGAATGGTAGCCAAGTGTTGTGTGCATTATATTTAAGCAATGTTTAAACAGTTTATATTTTACACTATCAAGCTATTACTTCCAACAAGCACCAGTATAGACCATTTTGCATTTTCCAGAAGCACTTCCTGTTTCAGTTTTTTAACACTACATAAAAGCTGGGATAAACTACAACCAACAGAACATATAAAACTGAATCAAAAAGTTAAACAAACATCTTTAAGATTTTTTCTTTACACGTGAAATAAAGAAAACAGTTGCAAACTGAAACACGAAGTGTTTCTGGACCAGTGTTGTTTGCAAAATAGTCTATAAATATCATGACAGAAATGCAATGAATGAAATATTTATGTTTAAAAAGGTCATTGTTTTTGTGCCTCTTCTATTTTTTCTAAATGATATAATCTGGAAATTTAATCTTGTAAAATATTTTGTCTCCTGTCAGTTTCAATGTAGTTAGCAACTCATTTATCAAATAGTTCAACTACAGCAAGCGTGACAAATCTTCCCTAACAACACGTCTAAATCTCATCGCATGCCATTTAACTTCATGACATGAATTATACAACAGCGCGCGGGGGTCTGGCAGTATGTAAATGTGAAATTCAATAACAAGGCTCAGCTGCATTGTGAGAGTTTAGCTAGAAATGTTGAACACGAGAAGACTGAATCAGAAAAGCCCTCAGCACATTAGGAACTCTTCTCAAACTGTTTGTGTTGATGAAATACAAGCGCGCTCCTGCGGAAGACGCACACTAATGAAGACGCGAAGAGGAGGTAGGCTAAATGACAGTCTCGGGTTCCTTCTCCATCTGGAGAAGTTTTTAATGGAGGAAAATACCATAAACTACCCTTCCACGTCAGTCTCGCGCTCGCGAACGGTTAATGGCGTGTTTCTTCCCTCGCAGGTAAACTGAAGCTCCCGCGAGAAACAGAGGCACTCGTGAACGCGCCGAGGGCTGAAGCTCCCGTCGGTCTTTAAACAGATGGAGAAACATCGGGAGTTCAGGCGTGGTTCCCTGTAGACGGCCATATTTATGCTGAAGAACATGAAACGGGGACTTCGTGAGACATTCATCAGATCTCATGCATTATAGAAGGAGCGGGAAAGGAGATAGATGTGAGATGGTGCTAGCTCACTTTAACAGATCACACGTTAACACGACTGTAGAAGATTAGTCTATCTGTTTAAATATACATCCTGCAATAGACGGACATCTACGTTCTTGTCAATTAGCCTATACACATGGATGTTGAGGTAAAAGAGGTCATATTATGCCCTTTTGCAAAGTCTGTAGCAGGTTTTCAAGCTTGAATTTTCAAAAAACAAATTTTTCCCCATATTGCACATTGTTGCAGTCTTCCCAGTCTGACAGTGAAACTCAGGTATATTAAGTTGTTATAATATTTAAATTTTTTACTGTATTTTTGCTCAAATAATTGCAACCTTGATGAGAAGCTTTTTTTTTTTTTTAAATCTTAAGCCCCGTACACACCGGGACGAATATTAGCGCACGTTATTCGCCAGCGTTTTTGTGTTCACACCCAAGCGATTTTCGCTTATGAGCCGAGTGAACATGTAAATTAATTCCCTAACATTAGATGGTGCTTAATTTAAAACAGAAATAATAATATACTATTACAGAAATACTAATATTATCATATAGGCTAGCTCTTTATGCTCCGAGACCAGCAGCTCAACATTCATCCTGCCCATACGCCTTATTCACGGCAGCGCCATCTTTGATTTTTAATGAGAATGAAAGCGAGGCTGTGAGGGATAGATATGTATCTCTTCAATGGGCTGTACTGTTATTTAATGTGTTTTCGGATTGTTCTGCTCATGAAACACTGGAAAAATATCTTTCCAAGAAAATCTCCCGACAATGTAAGCTGTGGAAAATTGTAAGTAATCTAGCCGCTTCAGCTTTTTACAGCGGATGCCATTGGAAACACGGTAAGTCTATCCCTCACAGCCTCACTTTCATACCTGTCATGGCGCTGCTCTGAATAAGGTCTATAGATATTTTCCTCGCATCTTCCTCGTCTTCCGGCAGTGTAGACGGTGGCTTAAGTCTTTTTCGCCGCTATGTATGTGTGCTCGTAGACCGATTTGTGTTTAAGCGCCCCCAAGTTGTGTTTTACTGTAACTTCAGAAGCACCAGACACGGCTGAAATCTCATTGGTCGGATAGTCCCGAGGCGTTTTTTTTAAATGACGCTTTTACACTTGGCGTTTTTCGTATCGTTGTGCATACTCACATTGGCGCCCTTTGTTTAGTCAAGAGGCGTCGGCAAATATCGCGCGCGAAATTCGTACAGGTGTTCTGACAATTCATGCTGAAGCTACCCATCGAGATTTGCTACTTACCTGTTATGCGCATGTGCAGACTACAAAAGGTACATTTTCCTGTTATAATGTATAATTTCCCTTTAAAAAATGCTTACTGGTCAGCCAGCTGAAAAGGAATAACTGAAAGTTTCAGTTACTATGAGGAAAGGTCCTTTGACAAGTCAAAGATGAATATTTTATGATAATTTTTTACTTTTCACATCGTTTTAAAAATAAAAACAGTAGTCTACAGTATACAGTAGCTACTCATAACTTAGAATTGTATTATAATTGTATTTCATACGACTTTAATCGGCATTCTGTGATCAATTCGCGCTACGGTAGCATTTTTCGACAAGGCAGCAAAAATTGGCAGAACACCGGTGTGAACAGGCCTTTACTGACCCCAAACAGCAGTTTATGTTGACCAGCAATAACACAAAATACATTTACATTTTTATTTTACGTCATTGTGACTCTATAAGTGCATGTTTTGAACAATATACTAGGTGAAAAACTGTGTGTGACAAAATAAGTATGTCTGAATTCAAAGTAGTTAGGGCTAAGCATAAAAGTGTATAGACAAAAAGTACCCGATTGACCTACTACTTCCGGAGGGATTCTGAAACTTAGAAATTCATTATTTCATGTTAATTGAACAAATGCTAAAAAAAATTGAAATCTTATTGTAAACTGTTGTGTCGCTTATAATTGCTCAAATAGTAAAAATTGTCTCACTTTCAGATCAAGTCATTGAAAGTTCATTTATTTTTGTCCTGTCAATTATGGACTCTCTCAGACTTCCATCTGCAGTCTCGAATTAAACCTGAGAAACTTCTGACCCAAACCAAGAGTGTTTGATGACACTGAACTCTTATAATGAGCGATCGCCCGAGGTCTGCTCCACGCCAACACCAATCACAGTAGAAACCACAGTCGGGAAATTTGATTAACTCCCATTATGCCCGGCAAAAGACCATCTCATAACTCACAACTTCTTTATTACACTGCAGACTTGGCATGCTGCAATTTTTGTAAGAATTTTGAGTGTAGGAGAAGCCAATTTGACACTCGTAATGCTCTGCTTATAGTTCATTTAAATGTGTCTCATATACCAAACGCATTTGCAAAACACTTTTTAAACGGAGTTGCTTATATTTCATATTTTACATACTGCACTCTTATGAAAAAAGGGTCAATAGTGTTCTTTAATCTATTTTATAAATAATTTGAATAATTTTTATATATATATATATATATATATATATATATATATAATTATTTATGCCAATATGGTTTTATAAGAAGAAATATCTTAAATGACTGCATAATACTTTCATGTTTAACAGATTGTTGCATTTGTTTCTAATGATAAAGTATGATTACAAGTTGTTTAATTCATAAAATGAAATTAAAATGAAAAATAGTTGGACTACAGCTATGACATACAGCTATCAAAAAATGACCTTGAGACCAAGTGGTTTAAAAATAATTGAAAAGTTGTTAGAAAAGCTCATCTTTTGTTTACAGATGCTTTTTTTGGATGAACTTTTTAGGGCTACTGTATAGGAAATCATTTGGAGAAATGGTCAGTTGCAGAGTTTAATTATGTATTGAGAACCGGGTGATATACATTTACTCCTTTTCTTTTAGTTACAGAATAAACTCCACGCAGAGACGTGAAACAGAGCCTGCAAGCCTCCTTTAACTAGATATTGGTTGGTTCTTTGGACAAATGTGGATCTGAAATGTCATTACAGTTCACAAACACACCCACACACATTTCCTTTGACATGTGTGTGTCCCGTGCGTGTCCTCGGGGTTTCACGCGTCTGATCTCGGTGTGTTGATCCCTAAGACGTTTGCTTTTGCTCTGAAGGTGTGAACACAATCACTGTGATGAGCATTATCACCCTCAGCCAGTCACGGCACTGGATGGATGTGATAGGAAACGCAGGACAGAATGAATAAATTCCACAGTCCGCTATTTAATTACTTTAATGATACTTTAAAGACGATTGGAAATGCAATCTGCAGTGCATTCAACTTCCGTGACTTTTACAAAAGACAATGGGAAATAATGTAATGCAGGGCTTGATTTGATGCATAATGATTTGATTGGTCTCACATTTTACACAACAACAACATTGGTTGGCAGATTAAATTTTTTTAAAAATGGCATAATTTACTCAAATGACTTTAAAAATCTTTCTCATGTGAAACAAAGCAAAAGTTGAGCAAAATGGGTGATTTTTCTCCCATACTGAAAGGGAATGGACACAGTGAAGCTCCAGAAACTCCCAAATCATTAAAAGTCACAACATTTTGGAAGTTAATGACATCAAACTCGGATGATATTTTATGAAATAGCCATTTAAGTTTCAGTCTGGTTTTACTGTATAGCTCTAGAAAACATAATATAGTTCGAAAGTTTGGGGTCGGCACGATTTTTTGATTTTTATTCCGCAAGGATTCATTAAATTGCTCAAAAGTGACAATAAAGACATTTATAATTCTACAAAAGATTACTTTCAAATAAATTCTGTTCTTCTGAACACTACACAACTGTTTTTTAACATTGATAATGCAGCACATCAGCATATTAGAAGGATTTCTGAATGATCATGTGACAGAAGAGTAACGATGCTGCAAATTCAGCTTTGATCACAGGAATAAATTACACTTGACAATATATTAAATTAGAAAAAAAACAATAATATCTGTCAATATTAGTTTCACTCTAAAAAATAATCCTGTAAAAATAACGGTAAACAACATAATACCGTAACAATACAGTTTGTTACTGTTTTTGTGTTAGAGCATATATCTGTTAAATTAAAGTTTAATACTGTAGCTGACAATACAGTATTAGAGTTAGTTTCAAAAACAGTAACACACCGTAATTTTACAGTATGATGCTGGCAACCACAGCTGCCACTGTTTTTTTACAGGATTGTTTTTTACAGCAGCCTTGGTGATTTAAAAGTATTAAGAAATCTTACGGATCACAATTTTTGAGCCGTGGATCTCATCGACTCGCCTTCATGTTGTTATTAAAACCTATATGACTTAAAGGGATAGTTCACTTTGAAATTAATTTTTGGTATGTTTTATCTTACCTCAAGGGCATGCAAGATGTAGGTGTCTTTGTTTCCGCAGTAGTTTCAATTTTGATATTTTTAGGTCAAACCGTTCGTGTCTGTCTGTCATATAATGGAGGTCTATGGTCACCACCTCAAAGAGCATGCACAGAGAAGTCCAAATTAAACATGATTTAATGACTCGTAAATGTAAGTACACACTGATGGACTAAGACACGAAACGAGCGGTTTGTGTGAGAAAACGAACAGTATTTATATCGTTTTTACCTCTTGTTAACAGCCGTCGAACTGATCTGAATCAGATGTCCAACTGAACCGAACTGAACCGTCTCCAGACGTTACACCGGAAGTGATCTACGTCTACGTCACACATTGTACGGAGATTTCGGAAGTTTTACCTTTCACTAAACATATATAGATATACGGGAAATCGCAATGGAAGACGATTTCGATATATCTAAATATGTTTAGTGAAAGGTAAAACTTCCGAAATCTCTGTGTAAACAATGCGTGACGTGCATACGCACGCGATCACTTCCGGCGTCACGTTGGAGACGGTTCAGTTCGGTTGAGTTGGACATCTGATTCAGATCAGTTCGACAGCTGTTAACAAGAGGTAAAAACGATATAAATACTGTTCGTTTTCTCACACAAACCGCTCGTTTCGTGTCTTAGTCCATCAGTGTGTACTTACATTTACGAGTCATTAAATCATGTTTAATTTGGACTTCTCTGTGCATGCTCTTTGAGGTGGTGACCATAGACCTCCATTATATGACAGACAGACACGAACGGTTTGACCTAAAAATATCAAAATTGAAACTACTGCGGAAACAAAGACACCTACATCTTGGATGCCCTTGAGGTAAGCTAAAACATACCAGAAATGAATTTCAAAGTGAACTATCCCTTTAAAAAGAAGTTTAGAAGAATGTGCCGGAACAGCATTTAAGAGGTGGAGAAAGTTCTTCCACTTAAATGACAGATTATGAAAACAATGTGTTGATGTTCCCCAATGCATCACGCACAATAACATCAGGAACATTTATTAAGAAAGTATAGGTTTGCCTGAGGTGTGTTTTTGTTCCGTCTGCCTCTTTTACTCTGTGCTGAAGTTTCAGGTGAGCGTTCAGGGAAGCGTTTCGACTTGTGCTTGAGCTCATTTGTCATTCAGCAGGAAGCTTTCTGTGAGTTCGTAGCAGGGACAGGACGGTAATAGGGTTCTGATCTTCAGGGCATGGACAATAGAAACATTTAACAGCTGCACTGTTTCTCCCTCTCCCTCTCTGTTGGTGAGTAATTGGAAATGAGAATTACTGTCCAATCGGCTCTTGTGTGAAGAGAGCGAGTGCGTCTCCTGCTTTCTAATGAGAACGTGGTAGATCTCACCGACAGACAGCGAAGCCTCTATTAGTTTGTGTAGTCCCTTTTTCTCACTGCAACAGATGAAGAAATAATTTACGCGTGCACAAACTACACTAAATAATGGATGTGTACTGTAAAAAAAGATCATAATTTTAATGTAAAGACTATAAAATGCTACAGTACATCAAAAAACTAAAGGCATATGTCATTTTACAGTTAAATACTGTTAAATTTACAGTTTTTGGAGGTGAATTTTATAATACAGTGAAAATGTAAATTTCACATGAGTGAAACGTCACATGGTTTTTCATTGAAATTGAAGGGTTTTTTTTTTACAGGTTACATCTTATGTTGTTAAATGGATGTTTATTGAAATATATTAGTGTCATGTTATAACCGTCTCGTATTCTCAATGCAAAACAAAGTTATAAAGCGCAATAATGGGGGATTCCGCTTGTCTAATAGTTGTTCAAGAAGAAAAAAATGACGCCCAAATGAATAAACACCATATCTGTTTTTATATTCCCATGAAAAAGAACAATAATTGTCAACACCCAAACAGTAAGTACAAAAGAAAAACTACTAAGTGTAAATTGATGTGTGAAGCTTATCTGCTGGTATTGAGAATGAGGAGTCACGTGCCGATTTGGGCGGGGTCTGAGCCGGTCGGCCATGATGGTTACCAGCGGCAACGCCTTTAGAACCCACAGACCTGACTAAACATTCCAGAGCTCTTTAATTTCCGCGCATTTATTATTTTGGCAGGACAGAGACGGATCGAGAAAAAAGGAAGAGAGTAAAGCAATGCTAAAAGAAAAGGGACCTTACAGGAAAAATCTCACATGAAGTGCAAAACAGCTGTATTTGGAGAAGCAGCATCGATATATTTGTTCTTTTGCACTAATAACAGTATTATTATTTTATTATTATTACTTATGTTGTCCATGAAACTTATGTTGTCCAAATATATATGTAGCCTATATATTTCAGTTCTCAATAAATATTGTTAAAGGATTAGTTCACTTTTGAAAAAACTTTTGCTGATAATTTACTCACCCCCATGTCATCCAAGATGTCCATGTCTTTCTTTCCTCAGTCGAAAAGAAATTAAGGTTTTTGATGAAAACATTCCAGGATTTTTCTCCATATAATGGACTTCAATGGGAACCGGATGGTTCAAGGTCCAAAAGATAGTGTTAATAACAGTTTCAGATGCAGCTTCAAATGTCTTTAAACGATATCAGACGATGAATAAGGGTCTTATCATGCGAAACGATCGGTTATTTCAAAGCTTATTCCAAAAATGTAACTTTTCTAAGGACAAATGCTAGCCTTTCTCCATTCTGTGAGGCGCGTTTGTAACGTCACGTAATACGTAATTACATTCAAAAGGTCACGGGCGACGTAGCCGGAAGTACAGAATCAAAATCGTCCGACATCGTTGTTTTACCTTTTAATTCCTTTTTTGTAAACGCCGTTTGAGTTAGTTTTCACGTTCAACCTATGCGTTCAACTTGTAAACACTCTGACTCTGTACTTCTGGCTACGTCGCCCGTGACCTTTTGAACGTAATTACGTATTACGTGACGTTGCAAACACGCCTCACAGAATGGAGAAAGGCTAGCATTTGTCCTTAGAAAAGTTACATTTTTGGAATAAGCATTGAAATAACCGATCGTTTCGCATGATAAGACCCTTATTCATCGTCTGATATCGTTTAAAGACATTTGAAGCTGCATCTGAAACTGTTATTAACTGTCTTTTGGACCTGAACCATCCGGTTCCCATTGAAGTCCATTATATGGAGAAAAATCCTGGAATGTTTTCATCAAAAACCTAAATTTCTTTTCGACTGAGGAAAGAAAGACATGGACATCTTGGATGACATGGGGGTGAGTAAATTATCAGCAAAAGTTTTTTCAAAAGTGAACTAATCCTTTAAGCCACATCAAGTTTCCAACATTTATTTCAATGAAATAAAAAAGTAATGAACAAGGCACTCAAACAACACATTTGCATATGTTCGTTAAGGCACACCAAACAGTGAAAATCGTATACTAAAGGCTAAAGCAATCCAAAAAAAAAAAAAAGCAAATAAAGCAAACCAAGCAATCCGGCGTCTCCTCGTCAGGTCTCCTCCCTGCTCTGTCCATTTCGGTAACCTAAAAAACTGTATTCCATTGTTTTCCATATACATCGTGTGAGGTACTGGAGTAGATTTTAACGCAGCAGTGACATCCAGGCATGGTAAAACAGTGCGGAATTGCGAGAAACTCCTCTACTACCGAGCTAAAAACACATGTAAACAAAACTGTTTTGCTGTGGGCATAGACATATACACTAGACCTCACCTGGGGGTTCTAAGCATGCGCCAAAACCGCCGCCATCTTGGAACAGGGGTCTTGTCATAGGAAGTAGCTAGGTAACGCTGCTATCTCTGCCTTTACTTCGAATTCATTGATGGTGGCTGACTTTTGTGCAGCGTATGATGTTCACGGATGAAATCTGAACTAGGAAGAATGTTTAAAAAAAAATAATAATAAAAAAAAATTTTCTTTGTGGAATCAATGATAAATACATGTCTGACCGTTGGAACAAACCAAAAAAACAAGAAAAATCGCATTCATGATGATTTATGGTGATTTTATTTGCGTTAGACCTGTGTCTACTACATTGACGCTGATGCATTAAAGTGGAGGGGCTCCCCTGTTTCAAGATGGCGGCTCTATTGACGCATTCGTTCTAATGAACTGCCGTGTCCAAGGTGAGGTCTAGTGTATATGTCTATGTGCTGTGGGAATCCAACCAACATGGCGGAAAGGGGAGGGGCTCTGTACAATGACGTCAACTCCTCATTCTCAATAGATCCTAAATCAATTTCCAAAGTAGAGGTAGTCCCTCCGTAGATTAATAATTCAACCATTTGCAGGGCCGGCCCGAGGCATAAGCGAACTAAGCGGCTGCTTGGGGCCCCCTAATCGAGGTTATTTTTTATTTTTATTTTTTTAGATGACTTAAACAAGTGACATAAATCAATGAATGAATGAATATGACTGAATGAATAGTTTAAGACAACAAAATTCTGATTTAATGGTCAATATACCTGCCTACAAGTTACAACTGCTGCTCTGTCTGCCAGCGTTTAAGTCATACGCATAATCTTCTAGACACCTCGCGCGTGCATAGACAATTCGTGCGCAACTGCGCCTAGTCACGGTATCGGTTTAAGTTGGAGAAAATAGCCCGCAGGAGAACTTATCCTTCAAGGTGTAAGGGTAGCAGTTTGAATAAATAATAAACATAGCAGTTTGAACTCTTCTCCACTTTATTATACCACACATCAGATCTCCAAACACCCGCGACACTCCAGTAGCCTAGCAAGTGCGCACGACCCATCTACGGCAAGCCCCGAGGGGAAAAATACATTGCATACACACATACAACGAGCGCCAGAACATCATAACCGGTATTATAGTAACAGACTGTGTTGATTATGTCATGTACTATATAACAAAGTCTGTTACAATAATAATAATAATAACAATAATAAAGATTTTGAGGATAGTTACTCTGTATTGAGACAGTTGAGAAATAGGCTAGTTAGTAATATTTTTAGTTTTCAACAATAGCTGAGACCCAGAAAGTTTTTTTTTTTTAATTTAGTTTTTTTTCATGTCATCACATTGTTTAGAGCATAATAAACAAATGGTAAAAAAAAAAAAAAAACCTTTTTGAAAAATTATATTTTATTCATATGTAATACTTTGTCCTCTGTAGTGGACACCAGGACTCCGTTGTTAAAATTAAATGACATACAATGTGTAGGCAAAAACAATGGGATTTTTTTTCCAATCACCAATACATTTTGGGGTTTCAGGATTTTTTTGAACTAAAATTTGTATAAAGATGATTATCAACTATGTTATGAAAGATATAATGGAATTAATTGATACACCAATTTACTTTATGCAATATATGGGTAAAATTGGCATAAATTAATATTCCCATTCAATGCAAAGTATCTATACACTGTATCTAATTTGCACATTAATGTGTTCTTGGAGCAACATTTAATGAGGAAAGAAGTGTAAGCATTGGCGTAATAATAAGCAACATTTTAATAATAATATCTAATATGTCATAAGAATATTGACGTATAATTTATTTACATATTCACTTGTTATGTCTCCCAGAATGCCTGATAAACATGATTTATGTCCTGATGTTCTCTACAGTGGACATGAATGAAATCAATGCCCTGTAACGGAAAGTCATTTTTTTCATTTGAAACCCCATAACATTTTCATGAGATGTTGGTTGATGAAATACAATTTGAAAAGTAGTTAGATTTAAATTATAATTACAATATATTACCATATTTCAATAAGAGTGCTACATTTGATCACTAAATTAATGTTAGACATTTTTAAAGACCAAGGAGAAGTTGTTTTCATGGTGAAACCTCCAAACATTTGGTATCTCTGTATTGCCCTGAATGTGATCTTTACAGGACATCCAGAAAAAAAAATGTGATATGCATGGTGTCAGAGAAATACAACAAAATATAATGTCCACTACAGTGGACAAAAGTCTATTCCTGGGTCCCAGGAGGATAGGCCAAAGTATCATTGCTCTTACGTTTCTAATTTCTCAGTTTTGTCATAATTTTAGCAAATAATTTATTGTATATGTTTTGAGACAGTTTTAAGACTGTTTTCAAACTTTTTTATTTAAGTAGGCATCTATTTTTTTATTAATACATAACCTCAGTGTATTCATTTATAATGTATCATTTTTGCGTGACATTTATGTCAATAATCGTCAAACACAGGTGACTCCGCGTCGTGGGAGGGGCCCCCAAATCAAATTCTGCTTAGGGCCCCCAAAAGGCTCGGGCCGGCGCTGACCATTTGCGATGATTTCACTCCCACCGATAACAATCCTCATTTGACTCTTCCATTTCAGGAGCAGTTATAAATAAGCAAAAAGTTCCAAGCTTGCCTTACATCCCTCTGAGCTTTGAATCCATATTTAGGGTGTAACGGTACATGTATTCGTATTGAACCGTTTCGGTTCGAGGCTTCCGGTTCGGTACGCATACAAACCGAACGATTGCTTGGACCATTTTTCTTGCCGGCAAAATTCGGGCCAACACAACGTTGCGCAACATCCAAATGGCAAGGGTAATGAAAGCAGAACGAAACTGCGCTCCTCGTTATGTGCTTCACGGATCGTTTATCAGTTCGGACCAGCAACATCTGTGCAGCGCGAGCCGATCTCGATCAAGCAACACTGTTACTACACCGCGCTAAGAGATCCGGTAAAGAAAACATTTGAATTCGCCACTGAGGTAATAACATCGCTGCGAGATCTAGTGAGAAGCATTCACATTTCTCCGTTATTAACCGTAGATCTCTATTAGATCAAACAGCGCTGTCATGGAAACCAGGAGAAACATTGTGCCGTGAATGAACTAGTACTTTACGTCCACAGACCAGCAACATTCACCATGGATTTAATATAGTAACACTAACTGGAACCAGTTTGGCTGGAATGGTGAAATGCTTTCAAGTACTTCACACATCTTTTTCCAGCACTTCAAAATTCAAATATTATATAAATAAATATATATTTAAATGTTATTTTTAATGTGATGACCAAAACATTATTTGTTCATCCTTCAAAGATGACCCCTATTTATAAACCTGAAAGTTTCAAGATCTAGGAAAACTCACACTTATTTAAAAATATTTTTTCTTTAAACAAATAGGAAATTTCTCTGGCATTTCTTTCTTTTTGCTGTATCGAAAACGTACCGAACGGTGACTTTAAAACCGAGGTACGTACCGAACCGTGATTTTTGTGTACCGTTGCACCCCATACCATTGGCAACATGCCGTGTTAAAGTCATCAATAAAGAGTCCTTCTAAAATACATAGAAATAAACTGTATCAGAATTCTTAACAGCAAACATCCTCATTGAAGAATGCGTTTTATAAAAGGAAAAGAAACAAATCCTTACTTTAAGTTGAGCTTGAAATGTAACATTTCCCAACCAGGACATAGCACAAATATAGATGAAACCGGCGAAACTACCGGAAGAAAGCGGGCGCCATTACTGAGCTGTTGCTGGGTAGCGTTGCGCCATTGCCTCCTATTGTTTTAGTTGCAACTTGCGTCCACTGGAATAAACAGCCCGCGATTTACGACTGTCACTAACGTTACAACGTTACCCCTTGTATAATGTCGAGTGGGTAAACAGTTTCCGTTATAAATTGTTTCAATGGTGGCAGTAAAATTTAAATTTTGAAGAGAAAACATTGTGAATACCCCGGGTCGACTGCCCTGGTGCCGTACGGTTTACAGATTTCCTGGGCGAGTACAAGACGTGGACATTCGCGTATAATAACAATTATTTAATGACATAAGTAAAAAAATATAATAAATATGTGATATAGTGATCAGCAAAATCTCCTCTCTTGCTATTTTTTCTATTAAATTAACATGCTATGGTCATTAAATGGCTTTCCTGAGCTAAATGTAACGTTATGTGACATAATTGTTTTCCTGCTGTTATATTGACCTCTTTCCATGGTTTAAAAACACTAATTGGTCGATATTATGTATACTTTCTAGCTGTAACGTTACCTTACCCTTGCCCGTTGCAATGTGAAAATGAGATAAATAATGGACACAAATGAAAAACATGAATTTGTTTATATGATTTCATTCATTTATTTATTTATTGTTGCCAAATGGACAGATCTTTTTTATAGTTTCCTCGTTAGCAAACGTTAGCCTAGCTAGCTTGCCAAGCTATTTTCATAAATAACGTTAATCTGTAAGATCGTTTGTACCTTCATCTGTGACTGGAGGCCACTGCAGTCACAGATCAAACCAACAAGTCATTCTGCCTGGCTGTAGCTGTCATCGAGGGTGAGTTCGCGTTATCACCGAGGTTTGTTTACATACCGGTGCATATGTCTATATGCCGGTGTAACAGCTCAGTAATGGCGTCGCCACAAGATGGCAGCCTACACAGAACGCTCGTCGGATTCGTCTATAGGTAAGCCATGCTTTCTACTGCTGCTGTTGTTCTGTTCACTTCCTCTACAAACCCACCTTTACTTAAGTAGCACATTTAGGAACCATAGCACCCCTAGCGGTGTGGAAGAAAAACTGCAGATAAAAAACACTTCGTAACAAGCTTTTCTGTTACAATGGGTCTCATTCATGAAACACGAGCAGAACGAATTTGTGTGTAAATCGTGTGTAAAGTGGTTCTGGCGTAAATTTTCGGATTCATTAAAATGTTCGTATTTTCCAAATGTTAGTTGGTACGCAAGAAATCTACACCTGCTCCCAGCCACGCGTAAACATCCGAACATTTTGCTCATTAATAAGGCTGCATTTTAATTCACCGATGGGTATATTTAAACAGCATTTTGAAGAAAAAAAAATGTTATATGGTAATTACATACAGTTTTTCTTTTTATTTTTATTATGAGAGCCAGTAATCGATGGCGGTCCTTCTCCAGTTTGAATATGATTTTTCCGAAGTGAACTAATTCGTTTTTTGCTGTCAAGCTCAATGTCGAACCATTTTCTTCTCACTTCTGGGACTGTTCGATTAACAGATGAAACTCAATTAACTGCATCTGTAATGCTGCTTCCTTTTTTAGGACCTGATAGGCCACTAGTACGCTTGAAAATAAAATGTGCCGTTTTGAATGAACTTCTGATAATTAAATTTCAATTTCAGCATCCGAGAAATCTTTCTTTTTCATTCACATTCATGTTATTATATGCCTATATATAGATGTCAGTCGGATATAATGGGCCTGATTTATGCTAATTGAGAATGAACGTGCACACGCATCCCATTTACGACTGGTTTGAATTCATTAACACACACACATTTCACTATCACATCTGACGTTTACGAAGTATTTGTGAATCAGGAGAAGAGTTTTCGGGAAGGTCTCTTTAAAGCATATTTACGGATGTTTCATGAATGAGACCCATTGTGTGCAGAGGTATAAAGAGTACCTGGTAAAGTAAAGGTACAGATACCGTACAGCAAACAATGACTCCATTACAAGTTACAATTCACCAATTCCAATACGACTTATACTGTCCTAATATTTGATTTTAATAAGGATAGTTCTCCCAAAAAGTAAAAGTCAATGGGGCCTGCCAACTGTTTGATCAGCAACAAACTTCAAAATATCTTCAGATTTGGCACAACTTGCTAGCATTCGTGTAAAGTAGCATTGTTGAGGTGAGTAAGGGCAAAACACACAAGATTTACTGTACCTCAATGCCCGATATCATAGATGGCGTTATCAGTTTTTTTGTTTGTTTGTTTTTTAACAGTAAAATCCACGGTTGTGATTGAGATATGCTGTTCGAAGATGGAGCCGTTCACTTCCGTTATACATTCATTCTGTGGTCACATACTGATATATTCCCTCAGCCAACGCATTGGGAATGTTTTTAGCTCATAACGAGGAAAGAAGAGCGATCACAGAAGTGTCAATGCACCCAACTTCTGGAGTTAAGTGCCTTGCCGAAGGGCACAAAAGCGGAGGAGCACAGAAAGCGTGAGAACTCGGGAACAAACCGCTAAATCAAGCCCTTCCGGGTTCCCAACTGGGATTTGAAGAAGCAATCCTCCAACTACCAGAGATCTCTGCTTGCCCCGGCCACTGGCGACAAAACGCTTCACAGAGATTACAAATTTTATGTCCTGTTTTTTATTCTCCACTTGCTTTGACCTCCAAAGTAAGCCGGCTGTTTTTAATCGAAGTGGAGGAGTTGCTGTTGTTTTTGTGCTTCCCTGCAGTAAAAAGCTTTTGCTATAAAACTTTTTTATCTCCAACAACCTTCCAGGCTAACCTTCTGGCTTCCGAATCTGATTGGCTCTCATAATATAGCCTCAACTTTAATTGGCCGATTGTCCTATGGAATCTGAGCTCTGATTGGCCAAACCTCTAATTAGTCCATAATCATTTGGGAACTGACCTGAATTCACAGTCTGAGGTCACGCTGTTGTTGTTTTATCCATGTGATGTCCAATCCAGTCCAGAGAGTCAGCGAGGATCCGGGAAAAAATCCTGGAAAACAGAGATGGAAGCATTTCAGTCTATTTCAATTGTGTTTCATGTTTGTCCTAATCCGGGCTTTTGGATTAACTAATTAACCAAATCTCTCTGAAATCCATTCATATCAATAACTATTAAAATATAAAGTTACTGCAGAAAAGAACAAAAAAAATACAAAGATTTTTTTTTTTCCTTTTTTCAAATTTTTATCAGTTATGAAAAATATTTTTTATTTAATAATATAATAGTATTCATAATAAATAATTTAATAAATTTACTTGCACGTAAAAATATGCTGTCCACAATGATAAATATGATGTTTCTGCAGTAATCCTATCAAATATAAATAATATTTAAAACATTTGTAAAAATTTAATAATTATTAATTAGGGCTGTGCAAAGATTAATTTTGATTAATAGCATCCAAAATAATTAGCATAATTATTTTGTATATATAAATACGTATGCATGCATGTATTATATTTTTATATTATAACTAATAACACATTTTCTTAAATATATACATGCATGTGTGTGTATTTACATATGTGTGTGTGTGTGTGTGCTGTGTATAATTATTTTGTATATGTAAATACACACATATGCATGTATATATTTAAGAAAATGTGTTATTAGTTATAATATAAAAATAAAATACAAGATTCATACGTATTTATATATACAAAATAATTATGCACAGCACACACACATATATTATGTAAACACAAACTTTTATTTTGGATGCAATTAATCGCAATTAATATTTCCACAGCCCTATCATCAATATAAAAAATTGTTATTTATTTAAAAACCAAGTATTAAATTGTTTACATTAAAGTATTACAGTATTATATATATTTTAGATCTTTACCAACCAGGCAACTGTTCAGTTTCTAGTTTGTATAGTATATTTATAATTTATATTATATATATATATATATATATATATATATTAAGAGTAATACATAAAAAAAATGTGTAATATAATATATTTATTTGAATTAGATTTTAATTAGGGCTGTCAAACGATTAATCGCGATTAATCGCATCCAAAATAAAAGTTTGTGTTACATACATAATATATGTATGTGTATAATTATTTTATATATATAAATACACACACATGCTTGTATATATTTAAGAAATATTTTCACGTATGTACTGTATATGGATTTATATATAATTTATATTACATATAAATATTTTATATATAAATAATATTTTTTTTCTTAAATATACATGCATGTGTGTGTATTTATATATATATATACAAAATAATTACACACACACATATATTATGTAAACACAAACTTTTATTTTGGATGCGATTAATTGTTTGGCAGCCCTAATTTTAATTATAAATGGCTGAGTTGCATTTATATCTTTAGTATATCTTATCCAAACCACTCTTACACAATCAGTACTGTGACTATTACGAGAGTGTGTGTATGTGTGTGTGTGTAGGAAGTTGCTTTAGTCATCATCACTTAATCAGAAACTACTTCAGACGTTGAGAGCGAGACGAGGAAACAAGAAAGGACAAATAAAATCAATTGTGCTGCCCTCCCTCTGTGGCTCCGTCTCTCAACACACACTGCAGCATTCATCATTCAGCACACATCACTATACATATGTGTGTGTTTGCAGTCAAGAAGTTCAAGGCCCCAGGCAGATGTGGCAGGAATTATGGGTGTGAATATGCATTATTTAGTGTATTTGGTCATTTGTCTGTTGCATCGATGTGTTTTTGAAAGCTGTATACAATCAGACAGCGGGGGTGCAACATGTTTGCATTTTCCAGATGTTTCATTAACTCTCTTATTAGTGCTAAATCACCACAGCTGTTCAATTACTCTCAGATAAACAGTGAACGGTGAGAGATATTGTCTGTTGTTACTCTACATATGCTTTTAGATTCAAAAACTTTTCATGCAGGAAACTTCGCACTGGAATCAACATCATACATCACACATGGCACTTAAATGGGAAAATTAATTTTTTACTCTACAGATCTGGAACACCTTGAGGAATAATTAAGCAAACAGCACTTTATATGAACATTGGCATTAAAGCTGCATGGCGACATGTTGCAATAATAGGGAATGTTTCATGGTTGTTGGTGCCAGACGGGCTGGTCTGAGTGTTTCAGAAACTGCTGATCGACTGGGATTTTCACACACACACACACACAACCATCTCTAGGGTTTACAGAGAATGCCAATGTGAAACGGTTGGCGATGTTGGCATGTCCACCAACACGACACAGGTGAGAAAATGAGTGGTGATGATGCAATGCAGCAACTGCCAATTGACCTATTGTTAAGCCACGCCCTCAAATGCGATGAGCCAATCACAGTGCACAGCTAACCCAATACACTCAGACATTCTCTGCTTCCACGTCCATTGAAATGCATTGCAGTTAGTCAGTTTTCATTCGTTTTTTCTTGTCATTGTAAGTTTAAAATGGTCAAACGGTGTGTATTTTTTTTACCCTTTCCCAAGCCACATCTCAACCACGATAAGTG
The DNA here is from genome assembly GCF_016745375.1 of Pimephales promelas. Next base: position 4,019,815 of record NW_024121321.1, on the reverse strand, counting down.
TCTGCTCTGGATTAAGTTAGACCACAACACCAACTAAAAGTGCATAAATTAAACAAGGATGGCTACATCTGTTCTAAGTTAAGTCAACAACGCATTTGAACGTTATCTTTAAAATCTAACGTAACGTGCTAACGTTAGCTTAGCATTAGAAAACGTTAACGTTAGCTTCTAGCTGCGTTGTAAGCTTCATTAACGTATCTGTAAATAACCGAGATAACAAATGTTAACAATGTTGTGCTGAATGATTGATGTAAATACTGTAGGCGACGATATGCGGTTTATCAAGTTTACACTGTGACCTGTAACATCTTTTCATCGACCTTCTCAACAATAAAATGATTAATATAACCCTCCAATGCACAGTTAGGTGACTTCGAGATGATAT
>NW_024121321.1:3979430-4016930 GCF_016745375.1 Pimephales promelas | reverse complement strand
AGAAAGAAAGACAAAACCGCATGCAGCATTAGGAAAGCCAAGGCTCATAAGTGCCATTAAACAAAGACGAGAGCATAATCTATTATTCATCCATAACACTGAGAGTGAATTACATATTCTGAAGCCAGAGGTCTTAATGTACAGTAGATTAATCTAAAGTACGTTAGTCATGTTTTCTATTAGTCCGTATCGAAGCCTCATTAATAAAGGAGAGATCATCTCTCTCTTCCTCTTCTGCTCCTTCAATAATTAAAAGAATATCCTTCACTCTTCATTCACATCTGTGTGGTGACAGATATTAATTAAGAAAAACTGGGCATTAGTGCATAATTAATCTCTCATACACACACACACACACACACAATTGTATGCCTGTAACTCTTTAAAATAAAGCTTCTCTAATGGTGCTTTGCAGCACTTTAGGTTCAGTAAAGAAACCTCATCTGATCCAGAAGGTTACAAGGTTAAGAGTGTGTGTTTTTTCTCATTGTGTTCTTCTCTGAACTCAGCTTTGATCGCAGTGTGTATTTAAATCCACTCGCATACAGTATGTCCAGAGGGTAACTAGTGTCTCATAAACACTTTCACAAAGTTAAGAAATATTATAGTTGGGCTGTTTAGATTGAGTGAATCTTGATTAGAAACACAGATGCGGGCTTTACAGTACAAGAGCTTTTTTGTGAATACAGTCAAGCCTGCTAGTCATGATGTGCAACAATTCACATTAAAAAAACAAGCGACTTCAGAAGACTTGTAAGTACTGCGAGATCATGTGTCAGACTACTACTGTGGGGCTTTTTGCAAATTTTGCAGCAGATCGCATTTACTTTCACTGTATGGAAGAGACCAGCAAAGGTGAGGGTGAATAAATTATGGTACAATTTTCTTTTTTGGGCGAAAAATTATGTGTGTGTGTGTGTGTGTGTGTTAGCAAACACACTTCTCGCTTATACTCTACCATTCAAAAGTCTGAGGTAAGATTTTTCTTTTGTTTAAAGAAATTAACACTTTTATGTATTTAATTGATCAAAAGTGACAGTAAAGACATTTATAATGTTACAAGAGATTTCTATTTCAATGAAATACTGTTATTTAGAACTTTGAAAAGATTAAGCTTCACAACTGTTTTTACGGAAGCCCTGAACCACAAGGTGAGGAAAAAAAAAGAAAACGTATCTCGTTATTCCGACTTAGTCGTTATAACAGCATAATATCTCGTTATAACGACTTAAGTCATTATTTCGACAAAATATCTTGTTATTTCGACTTAAGTCGTTATAACAACATATCTTGTTATAACGACATATCTCGTTATCGTTATAACAACATATCTTGTTATAACGACATATCTCGTTATAACGACTTAATATCTTGTTATTTTGACATAATATCTCGTTATTACGACATAATATATCGTTATTATGACATAATATCTCGTTATTTCGACTTAAGTCGTTATAACGACATAATATCTCTTTATAAAGAAAATATCTCGTTATTTAAACTTAAGTCGAAATAACGAGATATTATGTCGACGTAGCGACTTATTAAGTTGAAATAACGAGATATTATTCTTATGTCGTAATAATGAGATACGTTAGAAATAACGACTTAAGTCGAAATAACGAGATATTATGTCAAAATAGCGACTTAAGTCGTTATTTCTAACGTATCTCATTATTACGACATAAGAAGTCGTTATTACGACATAATATCTCGTTATTTCAACTTAATAAGTCACTATGTCGACATAATATCTCGGTATTACGACATAAGTCGTTATTACGACATAATATCTCATTATTTAGACTTAATAAGTCGTTATTACTAAATAATATCTCGTTATTTCAACTTAATGATTCGCTATTTCGACATAATATCTCGGAATTACGACATAAGTCGTTATTATGACGTAACATCTCGTTATTTACACTTAATAAGTCGTTATTACGACATAAGTCGTTATTACGACATAATATCTCGTTATTTTAACATAAGTTGTTATTACGACATAAGTCGTTATATTTCAACATAAATATCTTGTTATTTTAATTTAATATCTCGTTATTTCAACATAATATCTCGTTATTTCAACATAATATCTCGTTATTTCGACATAAGTGGTTATTTAGACATAAATTTCTCGTTATTTCGACATAATAAGGGGCGCATTCTAATATGCATTAAGCTACATTTAGCGTTCTCATAATAAGTTTCTACGGGAGGAAAATGCTTAACGTCAAATGCGTTTATATTCTGGACTTATCTGGTTTTTGTAGTATACTTTATTATGAGTTTTTTTCAACATTGATTATAACCAGAAATATTTCTTTCTGAAGGCTCATGTGACCCTGAAAATTGGAGTAATGATGTTGAAAATTCAGTTTTGCCATCACAGGATTAAATGATGTTTGAAAATATTCAAACAGTGCTTGTTTTACTTTATTTTTGATCAAATAAATGCAGCCTTGTTGAGCATAAGATACTTCTTTCGAAAATCTTACTGACCCCAAACGTCTGAACAGAAGTGAATAAAACATATTTGAGAAAATCATATTTCACATATTCCACATAGATTTATTCATCACTGGTGATTTATTGATTAATTGTGCGTTTCATGTCTCTCATCAACTGCCAGATTTGGAGATGCAGTTTCATACGGCTGGATCTGAGTGACGCTCAGACACACACGTTCCTCATACGCAGTGAGGCTGACAGCACAGTGTGTCACTGCAGACTAAAGCTAGTAATACACGATTACACAACACAGTCGTGAGTAAAAGCTAATGCAAACTCTCTCCGGTTCCTAATGATGTGAGTCTTGGGGTAGTTAAAGGTGAGGACATGAAGTCATAATTACTGTTAATTTCTCTGATTAATGTTTTGAAATCATCACAGATCCACAGCGTTAGACTCTTCTGGAAATCAATCAATAAATGGCTGACTTATACTAAATTTAACATTAAATTATACTTGCAAATTCTATCATCATTTACTCACCCTGTATGACTTTGCTGGTAATTTTTGGAGCTCGACAGCCCGAGGTTGTTACTCTCGTTGCTTGGAAAGTTGCTCCTATAAAGAGGAAAGAAAATCATACAGGATTAAAACAACATGAATAACTGTGTAGATATCATATAAAACAAGATGTTTCTTGCTTTTTTGAAATAAGTGATTTTGACAAACTGTGTAGACATACTCTCATCTTACCCTGGTTCCCTGAGACAGGGAAGGAGACGCTGCGTCTTGGTATTGAAGCTATGGGGAACGCCATCAGACACATGCAATTATAACCATTGGCATACGACAGTCCATGACAGTCCATACAAGGAGCGCCCGCGTTACAGTCATAACCTGATAAGTTCTAGCCTGACTTCGTCATACTCATATTCAAGAGAGAATATGAGTCTGAAACTCCTACGTTGGGCTTTGATTATGAGGCGTATCGTAACCGAACCAGGAAAAAAAAACCTCTGAACTCAATTGGATTGTCGGTAGACCTACAACCAATCAGTCCAACGCAGTAAGTCAACTCCTTTGCATAGCGCAGTTTTCAAATACAGAACGTAGCCTAACTTTATTTATTTTAGAAGTTAAATAACGAGTGTTGCTTCTTTTACTTACTTCTCCACGAGTGCCACCAAAGGAGAAACCACAACGACCACAGGCTTTTCATTACGTCCCATCTTCTTAACGACCGTCAGAGCCAGCTGATAATTTACACTTTTCCCGAATCATGTAGGAATGACGCCAAAAATATCTTTCCGATCGACAAATGCCTTGATTGCAGTTCTCTGTATGTCTATTAAAATGAATGCGCTGTCGATTTATTTTACAACAGACGCGACAGCGGAAACTATACATCTAAATTCTCCAGCTGCAGTCATCTTTGACAAGCGCTCTTTGATAACGTGATGATTACGTCCCTGCAGATCATCTGTCCATCATCATATAAAGCCCGCCCTAGCAATTTGATTGGCCCGTTCATTTTTTGCCTGATCATAATTACACCTCAATGGAGCAAGTCCAGACCAAACTTCCCGACCAAAAAATGTTGTGGGCGGAGTTCGGGCTGGCATCCAGGCAAGATAAGTTCCCTTTCGAAATTAAACTTTGACGCTGCGTCTTGGTATTGACGCTATGGGGTACTTGATGCTGAGGGAATACCTGCCTCACTAGGCTGTGAACATGAACAAACATAGTGGGGGCATAGCATTAATTGATTTTACGGATTTACGAAATCAGAAGCATGGCGCATCCCAATGCTTATGATTTCGTAAATCAACCCCAATGTGACTATAATGCCGCTACTCACTAAGCCAATCCTAGGAAAGATCACCAAACTTCTATGTTAGCCAAGGAAGTCCCGAATGTTACACCTTACAGCCAAATGCTTTCCATGCAAACGCTAGTTTTTATCCTTCGGGAGAAAATCAAGCAAGAACGGAGCTTTTTACCGATTATTATGAGTGCATCCAGCTCACTCTAGAGTCGATCTTATCTTTTACGCGAGCAGCTCCTGAAGACAAAAAAGTTGATGACGTTTAACTCGGGAAACCTTTCAGGTCATGGACTGCCATCTGCCAATGATTATTGGCGTTTGTTTACACGTGCCTCAGACACCTGATTGCGTTCCCCATGGAGTCAATACCAAGACGCAGCGTCGAAGTTGCACTTTGAATGGGAACTGAACATATAAAAATAAAAGCTAATTCAAAATATTAATAAATACTACACTGTAAACAAGATTTGTTATCACAACATATTTTCTTTTGTCAAATCAACTTTATAATAATTTATTTAGTTGAGATATCTTATTATTTTGAGTTTCTTATGGTTAAATTAATCTCCTTCATTGTATTAACTCACTTTTTCCAGTTCAATCAACTTAAAATTTTAAGGCAACCCAGGTTACTTACTTTTTTAAGTTAAACCAACAAAAAAAATTACAGTGTAGTAATCACAAAAATTTTTCTTTTTTCAAATCAACTTAAATAATTTATTTAGTTCATATAACATAAAATTTTGAGTTTCTGATGGTTAAATTAATCTCCTTCTTTGTATTAACTCACTTTTTCCAGTTCAATCAACTTAATTTTAAGGCAACCCAGGTTACTTACTTTTCTAAGTTAAACCATCAATATTTTTTTACAGTGTACTAGAATAGCATAGAAATAGTAAAATAACAGCCAGTCAAGAAAAACTAAATTGATAAACCTTTATTAGTGGACATTTTGAAAAGAAAAAAAACCCTTAAATGCTACAAAAGTGTAAAATACGGTGTTTTTAATTAATCCAGAGCAACTGGAATGGCAAACGGGTTTGTAGTTATGTTTAATGTGGCAAGACGGATCATAGATCATTTGACATCTGGTTTATTAGATTAACAACTGTTCCAGCTGTCACACATTACAGCCCGTTTCCGTGCGCAATCACAATCATTACAGACACACACACAACAGGATGGTGCATGTAATGCAGTGCAGAACACAAACCATATAACACAACACAACAGAGAATCTCCAAAAAGCCAGCAGCAAAGCATCTGAGCACCCCACAGAGCCTGAAGCCCGAGCCCAGGAGGACACCGGAGGCTCTTCAGCATCACAGCACCCGCAGGCATTCAACATCAACCCATGTAGAGCGGGTGAGGGTTAGGAGAGTCACGAACGCGCATCACAGAACAGAGCAAGGCGACCATTTGAGCTTTTTTCTTTTTTATGACCAATCGTTTCGCTTGATAAGACCCTTATTCATCGTCCGGGGTCGTTTAAAGCCCTTTGAGCAGTTTGCAGTTTGCACTGAAACTCTCATTTGGACCTTGAAACGTTTGGTTCCCATTAATCCCTTACGAAAAAGAAGTTTATTCAAGTGTGCCATTAGTATACTTCTTTTAAACTAAAAATAAAAAAGTATACTTTAAGTTTATTTTTCCTGTACTTCTCAGAAATATACTTCAAATTACACTACTTGACTTATACTGAGAGAAAAGCAAGTATATTTGTCCTGTTCTTGTACTCAATCTTTTGATCCAGAAATACTTAAAAGTATAATTAAGTATTCATAGTATACTTGTATAAGTATTACTGTAAAAAAGTAAACTACTAGTATACCCATAAATTCACTTGCAGTACACATGTGATACATAATTATGAACTAGTTGTGCACTACTGTTACACTTAAACATATACTTTTATGTACTAAAAGTGGGCCAATTTAGTCCCAAGCGGTATTAAAATAGTACACTTACAAGTTTACTACTAGTAAATAGTGAGATTAGTATACTTACTACATAATGTATACTTAAAAATGTACTTGAACATTACTTAAGTATACTACATAAAATGAACTTGAAATATACTTCTTTTTCGTAAGGGAAAGTCCATTATATGGAGAAAAATCCTGGAATGTTTTCATCAAAAACCTTAATTTCTTTTCGACTGAAGAAAGAAAGACATGGACATCTTGGATGACATGGGGGTGAGTAAATTATCAGCAAAAGTTTTTTTTTTTAAAGTGAACTACTCCTTTAAACTGCATTATTATTCGTATCAGTGAACTTTTAGCCTCACATTTCTCAGTTGCAATGGGATGACTCATTAATTACTTCAAAACTAAAAATACTGCACTAAGCTGGCGTCTTGTGATTTGGGACGCACTAATCCTAATCTCAAATAAACATTATGGGATGGAGAGTGTATCAATCGGGGAATGTTGTTTAATTAGTTTGATTTAATTTAATAAATAGCTTAGCAATAGCTGCAAACTTGTGCCTGCAGTAACATCTGCAGTTATAAAAATTAACGGCATTATAAAAAGAGAACACTTAATAATGTGCACCATCTCCTGTTTAGAAAACCTTCTCCCTTCATTAGGTTTTAGTTTGTGTCATCAGTCAGCAATTAACATGGCAACCTCTAGAAAATATAGAGTTCACTCCTCACCCGTATAAAATAAAGAGGCATTTTAACATAAAACCAATAAAACAACCATTAAAGGAATTTTGCACAGCCATAATCATAATTTAAGGCCCATTCACACCAAGGATAATGATAATAACATAGTTGTAAATATAAAAGAATAGCAGAGTTCACACCACAACTATAATAATAATGGCAAGGAACGATACCAATTTTTTCTAGCTGATGACCGCTAAAACATTGAGAGCCAATCAGAATCCATCCTGCTTTAAATAGCTTAAGTCCGGATGTGCACATTATACACAGAACAACATTATGCATTGGTGTGGACACTAATATCATTCACTCTCAGAAAAATAGGTACAAAAGCCGTCACTAGCGCTGTACCTTTTCAAAAGTGAAAACTTTTGTCCATTTTAGGTACTAATATGTATATTTTAGGTGCTAATATGGACATTTAGGTGCTAATATGTACATTTTAGGTACTATTATATACTTTTTAGGTGCTAATATGGACATTTTAGGAGCTAATATGTACATCTTAGGTGCTAATATGGACATTTTAGGTGCTATTATGGACATTTTAGGTGCTAATATGGACATTGTAGGTGCTAATATGGACATTTTAGGTGCTATTATGTACATTTTAGGTGCTAATATGGACATTTTAGGTGCTATTATGTACATTTTAGGTGCTAATATGAACATTTTAGGTGCTATTATGTACATTTTAGGTGCTAATATGGACATTTTAGGTGCTATTATGTACATTTTAGGTGCTAATATGAACATTTTAGGTGCTATTATGTATATTTCAGGTGCTAATATGTACATTTTAGGTGCTAATATGGACATTTAGGTACTATTATGTATGCATTTTAGGTGCTATTATGTACATTTTAGGTACCAATATGCACCCTTTAGGTACTTTTGAAAAGGTACAGCCCCAGTGACAGCTTTTGTACCTTTTTCTCTAAACAGACCTTTACTCGCCCTCATGTTGTTCCAAACCTGCATGACTTTCTTTCTTTTCCAAAGGAGAAGTTTACAAGAATGACTATAGTTGCTCTTATTAATACAGTAAATATGGATGGATCGAGCTCTAAAGAGTCCAGTTGTGACTCACTGAAAACGTTCCTTGCTGTCATTGTTTGACATCTGACATTATGTCACAACACGTGGGAATCAATGACATTTGAGCTCAGTTCATGTGACGGACTCAACATCTGCTCTGACACCTAGAGTTTCAGCCTGGTTTCTCCCCAGGTTTTTTTTTTTCTCCATTTCGGTCACCGATGGAGTTGGGTCCCTCGCAACTGTCGCCCTTGCTTAGTTGGGGACACTTAATATTCAGCAATATTGTTGATTTTACTGCACTGACACTATTAGATGAGAACTGAACTGAGCTGAATTGAACTGGACTCTAAAATGATTTTGACTGCATGTCCATTTACAATTCTGTCAAGTTGCTTTATTGTTTACATTTAATGAAATCTAATTTAAAATATGAACAAAATAGTATATCAATGCTACAAAATATATCTGCACTGAGTTCCTGGTCCTCTGAACAACAGGCTATTGACTTGTTGACATAAATATGTTTAGATTCAGATCCTAGAGTTCAAATAAGCATAAGTGAGGGATTCAGAGAAACATGAAAAGTCAGGAAGAACGACAAAAACATCAGTAGGAGTCAGAGAGCAAGGGTCGCTGGAGTGAACAAGTTAAATGTTTCTGTTTGTCAACTCAATTATACACTCACCTAAAGGATTATTATCAACACCACACTAATACTGTGTTTGACCCTCTTTCGCCTTCAGAACTGCCTTATTTCTACGTGGCATTGATTCAACGAGGTCTTTAGAAATGTTGGCCCATATTGATAGGATAGCATCTTGCAGTTGATGGAGATTTGTGGGATGCACATCCAGGGCACGAAGCTCCCGTTCCACTACATCCCAAAGATGCTCTATTGGGTTGAGATCTGGTGACTGTGGCGGCCATTTTAGTCCAGTCAACTCATTGTCATGTTCAAGAAACCAATTTGAAATGATTCATGGTGCATTATCCTGCTGGAAGAAGCCATCAGAGGATGGGGACATGGTGGCCATAAAGGGATGGACATGGTCAGAAACAATGCTCAGGTAGGCCGTGGCATTTAAACGATGCCCAATTGGCACTAAGGGGCCTAAAGTGTGCCAAGAAAACACCCCCCACACCATTACACCACCACCACCAGCCTGCACAGTGGGAACAAGGCATGATGGATCCATGTTCTCATTCTGTTTACGCCAAATTCTGAATGTCTCAACAGAAATCGAGACTCATCAGACCAGGCAACATTTTGTCTAATTTTTGTCACCTCTTTTTCCTATTTGTAGTGGAGATGAGTGGTACCCGGTGGGTCTTCTGCTGTTGTAGCCCATCCGCCTCAAGGTTGTGTGTGTTGTGGCTTCACAAATGCTTTGTTGCATACCTCGGTTGTAACGAGTGGTTATTTCAGTCAAAGTCGCTCTTCTATCAGCTTGAATCAGTCGGCCCATTCTCCTCTGGCCTCTCGCATCAACAAGGCATTTTGGCCCACAGGACTGACGCATACTGGATGTTTTTCCCTTTTCACACCATTCTTTGTAAACCCTAGAAATGGTTGTGCGTGAAAATCCCAGTAACTGAGCAGATTGTGAAATACTCACACCATGCCACGCTCAAAATTGCTTAAATCGCCTTTCTTTCCCATTCTGACGATCAGTTTGGAGTTCAGGAGATTGTCTTGACCAGGACCACACCCCTAAACGCATTGAAGCAACTGCCATGTGATTGGTTGATTTGATAATTGCATTAATGAGAAATTAAACAGGTGTTCCTAATAATCTTTTAAGTGAGTGTATTATGCAAAACTGGATTATCCCTGCTCTTTGAAAATGATAAACCAGACATAAACATTCACAAACCCAATTCAACCAGTTCATTTAATGAAAAACGGCAAAAAAGGTCAATAATAAATCATCATAACCATGAGCACTGTGTTGGTTTAACTTAAAAAAAAGTAAGTAACCTGGTTGCCTTAAAATTTTAAGTTGTTTGAACTGGAAAAAGTGAGTTAATACAATGAAGGAGATTGATTTAATCACCAGAAACTCAAAATAATAAGTTATCTCAACTAAATAAATTATTTAAGTTGATTTGACAAAAGAAAATATGTTGTGATAACAAATCTTGAAAATATTTTTTTTTTACAGTGAGGACATAACAAAGGAGGACCTTTGTGAGGACCACATAACAAATAAAATCAATTACACAAGGTCAGAGAGAGTAGCACTGAAAACCTAAATTATGAAATTCGCAGGAAACACTAACAAGGAGAAAGCTAAAAGCGAAGAACAACCCTTCAAAGTTACAGTTTCTTATCGCTTAAACACCACAAACAATCGATTGGTGCATTCACCCCACACAATATTATTCATATACTAAGATAAATGCTGAACATCTACCCATTATATCTTACATATGGATTTATGTATGGCAATAAGCCAGAACACGAATAAATAACTGGAGACATTAAGACAAGAAACCACGGCATCATGCATAAACATTCAGACAAACACGAGCAATAAATCGCACGGCTGTAATAACCTCCTCAATGAAGTGCACTCATGTTGGATCACAGATTGTGAACTTTTATTAAACATCACTCACATAAATCCTCCATGTTGTCGTACAGACATCAGAGGCTCTGTGTGTGTTTGCTCTGTTTGTCCATGTCATTTTCCACTGTCTAATTGTGAATAATCTCTGATTGTTTTCACAAGGTCTCTGTTTGAATTGAGAGAATCAAGTACCTGTATTTCATACCCACAATCCCAGAGTGTCATTTACAAGTAATTTAGCCGGTTATTATTTATGCAGTGGTCATTTCAGAAAGCAATCATCTGAGCGCAGAAACGATTAGAGACAGAAACAGAGGGCTGTGGGGGAAGGAGGGCTTGTGTTTGCTATTATTATCGCTTATATTAAAACTCACTTATGTTCATTATTCAGTTCAGCAGATTTAAATATTGTCAAATGAATCTAATGTGCAATTACATCACAAATGGGTTCAGAGAGGGCAACACACACACCCTTTGTCACAAGAGGCTCTGTCACAAAACCTTGAGTTGCATTGACAGGGCTATTATAGTAAACTAAGTAGGGCTGTGTAATAAATATCAATTTCTCGATATTAATCGATTCTCATTTTTACGAACCGATATCGTTTCTTAAATCTCAAGAATCGATTAGTCGTCCTGTTTCATTTGAATGAATGGATCATTGTATCGCGGCTGCGCGCGTCCAAAATAATCGCAATAATCTTTGTCTTTTGTTACTATTGATATGAAACAAAGTCTCAATTTTCAAATTACGTCCATTTTCTTTAGAAATTCAAAAACATAAATAGTGTTTTGGCGCTGTGGCGTGAGATCGCTCTGGAAGCAGCAGCGCTGATCCCTCTTCCGGCTTAATAATACCAGTTACAGCGCGCAATAAACATGAATGAGCTTCTGAAAGTGTGTTAAAGATAGAGTACAACTTATCGAAATCCGTATCATGTCACATTGATTCGCTCAAGCAGCGTTTCAAACGAGGAAAGACGTCAGTTAAACAGCTTGTAATTGTATCGTCATATTTACCTCAGAAAACCCACATCAACTCGTTAGTCAGCTGAAAAAATAACTCTAGAGAGGAGCATTTTGCTAAATATATACACCATATTACATATGCATTATAATCTTAATGTTCTTAATATTTAATGCATATTTGAATAAATCTGGCAAGTTTTTATGACGGCCACCATGTAAATGTTTATATTTAATATAATCTTCTTATTATAAAAATAAATAAAAGTGTAATTTAAGTGTTTGTATAGCTACAAAACAGTTCATTATTACCTTCATATTAGGCTAATTAAGCCTAGTAGGCTACAACTAGACTCCCATAGTTTGCGGCATTTAAGAGATTTGATTCCCTTGAGAAAAACTGCCATTTATTGTAACTGATATCCAAAATAATCGATATTGAATCGAATCGTAATTGAAATCGAATTGCAAGCTTGTGAATCGAAATTGAATCGAATTGTGAAATTTGTCACAATACCCAGCCCATCAATAAAACTAAAATAACACAAAAGGAAAGGGGAAGCAGGTATCTTCGAATGCCGCTGCCTACCTTTAGGAACATCAGGAGCATGTGGGCAGCTCATATAGGTTTTGGAAGAGAGCCTATAAGTGAGAAACAGGCATTAGGTTTAGGGCGCCTACACAAACAAAAGGAGAACACAAAACCTCCTGTTGTGCTCCACGCATGAAATGAAACCACAGAGGTTTGGGATGATACGAGGCTGAGAACGGCATTGTTCAAGGCAGGATAGATCCGAGGCGAGCGGAGTCACGGTTTATCCTCATGTCGGGTTTCCATTGAAAGCCCGTTCAAACACCCACATCACATTATGGGATATTCGCACCGTATAATGGACTCCTGTAATTTAGCTGCGTGTCGTCAACACTTCTTGCAGCCCATAAGCACAGACAGAGAGAGAGAGAGAGGGAGATCTGAGTGTAATTAACTCAAGACAACCCACAATGCACCGGGCTGAACGGCAGCTCACTTTCACACTCTATTTTCTCTGGGTTCATCTAACATCTCCACCTACACACCCAACGAACACTCACACTCAGTCGGATGCAATCCAAAATGAATTATTACAGCGTTTGCAACAAGGAAGCATCTCCAATGAAAAACTTTGTCATTGATACTGATTTCACTGACTGGTCTTCTGTCTTGCTTTATACGCATTATACATTTAATGGCTAATAAAAAATAAGGCGCAAGCGTAATGAAAAGGGTGATAAACAATGTTTCATATACACTGATGAGCAAACATTTTTTCTTTTTTTCTAAAATAATCAAGGCACATTTTCCACAGTTTTTAAAGTGCAACTCTTTTAGTTTATTCTTAGCTAAAAACACTTAGTTCTTTCAAAAATATATGTGCTCATTAATGTATATTTACTTCGTTCAAGTAATAATGTATTATCGTGAGTGTATAATATGCCATTGGAAATACATACGGGTCGCCATGTTGCCCCTCCATCTTGAAAGTACATTAGCCAAAGAGGGACATACCCGTTAATTCAAGCTTCGCCTTTCGCGTTTACGTTTGAGTTAACACTCATGGACGAGGTCGAACTGGAAGCCATGTTGGACTGGATTGGCCACCGTAGGAGTTAAAACGAAATCGGAATTGAGAGGAACAGAAACTAATATTAACTTGATGGTCATATAACTTTTCACCGCTAGATGGGGGTAAAAATCACACAGTGTAACTTTAAGTAAACTAACAAAAGGATACCTAGCATTTTCATTTATAAGGCCAAGAATTTTTTTTTTTTTTTTTAGATTTAAGTAGCCTATTTGAATAAAAAATGCTCATAATAAACAAATTAACTTAATGTGATGCATATTTGTCCATCATACTTCATAAAAAATATATATATATATATTAGTGATGCACCGATGTGAAAATTTGTGGCCGATACCGATAACCGATATTAACATTGCTGTTATGGCCGATACCGATATTTACCGATGTCGATATCCCTGTATAGAAAACACATAGCGAGGATTAGGGCTGCACGATATTGGTAAAAAATGACATTGTGATTTTTGATTTTTCTGCGATATATATTGTGATATAAAAACAATTTCACCAGATTACTTGAATTACTATATTTGGAAAGAATGAATCATTCTAGAATGACTGGGGTAGTTTTGTCATGGAGTAAATCTGCATAGAAACTAATATTAATAGAATGTTAACAAAATTTGTTAACATTCTATTAATCTATTAACCTTACACTTTACAATAAGGTTCCATTTATTAAAGTATACATTTAATGTGCACTTTAATAAATGGAACCTTATTGTAAAGTGTTTCCGATTTATGTCTCTTGAGCTCAGTGTTGGACAGATCAGTTGTTTTAACCATTCATTAAAGTGAATCGGTTCAAAGGAGTCATTAGTTCGCGAATCGGATGTGTCATTAACGGAACCACGGCACACGTTGTGATTATCCAGGCAGTTTAGAACATCGCACGAGATTTGTCTCGACCTATTTTTACAGTCTATGGTCTCGACAGTCGACACAGAAAACATTTCATCAACAGATAGATTTTTTTTGGTTTATTGAAAGTGTGGTTTCACAATTCACAACCAGTAGTTCAGAAGAAAAAAACTTCGGTCTTCCGACCTTTTACCGTCGTGTATTCTCAAAGATATTCAGTCAACTCAATTCATAAACATGCGGGAGGGAGGGAGGGAGAGAGAGAGAGAGCAAGACATTTTGAAGACGGCGCGCGTGACCGGTGCTTTCACTCTCTCTTGTTCCCTCAGTTAAACAAGCGCAAGACATTTTGAAGACGGCGCGCGACCGGTGCTTTCACTCTCTCCTGTTCCCTCAGTTAAACAAGCGCAGCAGTCACTCATCTACATCACTTACCGGTCAAATATGGCTTTGGCGGGACAAAAATACGCATTAGGAAGGCTGGCAGAAAACAGCTCACCAGTTCCAGTCTTCGTGGCTTGATGTTTAAACGCACTTGCGCTTTTAATACGCGTGCAAAAACAAACATCCTCGCCCCACACTCACACCTACACGCACGTCAAATACACAGGGATGATCATCGGCCTGTTCACATCGGCCCTATTTTGACATCGGAACGATACCGATGTGTAAAAAATTGACCAAATCGGCCGATATTATATCGGCGGCCGATATATCGTGCACCACTAATATATATATATATATATATATATATATATATATATATATATATATATATATATATATTATATATATATATATATATATATATATCTGTAATACTAATTAAACGGAATGTGTTGCAATTACTTTTTTTAACCCTAAAACCATATTCTGGACAAATGTGGGCAAATTAGTTAAATAGTTCAAATAGTGATTTATTTTTAAAAAATACTTCCCTTGATCTGAGCGGTACAAGACTTGGCTGCTTTTCTTCCTGAACACACATTTTTTTTTTTTACTCAATTCTACATGTTACGTGGGTGAGAAAAAAAAACTCCTTAATCGTGTATTTGGGTTAGAAATGGGCATTAGAGCATACTAAAAAAAGCCCAAATAAGACACCAGGTGACAGCAAAGTCACTTCATCTTGCGGTTTTAGCTCTAAGAACTTATTGGAATGCCCACATTTGTCCACAATTACAGGATTAAGGGCTATAAAGTGAATACGCTTTGAGGGCTATGTGAATGCACCACTACAATAATACATATTTATTTTAGATCAAATATATTTGGTTTAGTAATTTTTTGCTAAAAAAAATGAAAATGAAAAATGAAAGGATTTTTAAAAGCATCTGAATAATGACAAAAACAAATAATTCAATTAGACTTTGGAATCAGTTCATTGAAACGGACAGTTCGTACCCACTCTAAATGCTGTTTTTGCATTTAGTTGAAATCAGAGATGTTATAAAACAACTTTGCCTCAATGGCCAAATAAAACATGCACAAACTCATCATGGTGTTGCTTCACTTGACCTCAACAGGAAAACAGAACTGACCCCTAAAACCCCAAATGTACCTAAAACTCAAACCCTTGTTGCCAACTCTGCTGTTTCCTTCAGCAAATGCACATAGTTTCTATTTTGTTTCACACTTGTGATCTGAGGTATATGATACGGCAGGCAGGTGACGATTCACACTGAGCACCGCTGCGTCTGCCAGATTGTGTCACTTCCTCTCTCAGCAGGAAGTGGAAGTGGGTGAGTGAACAGTAATAAGGAGGTTCCAGGGAGCAGATCATGAGGTTTAATCAGGCACGCAGGAACAGGTTTCAGACGGCTCGTCCATCTGCCCGCTCAACAAACTTTTCACCTTCCCTGAGCTTGTGTTTATGTGGATGGATCAACATCATCGAAATGCAACTGCACTAAACTCAACAATATTACAAAATAATCTGAGGAAGAACACTAGATCATCAAGTTAGTGGCACCAAACCTTTGAATGAAATCTAGTGTTTAGTGAGCTATTACAGTAGAAAGTTAACTAGATATCAATAGAAAGAACTGTAAATACTGTAACATTGTTGCTTGATTCTTCCTCCAATTTCTTCTGTTTACAAAGCATGTTGATCCAGGAACATGTCCTCCTCCTGTAATCCATGTCAGCTGTCATCTATGAAAACACGCAAATAATATCCACACAATTTAACACCAACACCACTTTCTAAGAGAAACAGATAAGTGAAGGAACGAACAGACTTTAAAAACACTCACGTAATAGGAACCAAATATACGTGAGCCATAAGCAGGTTGAGCGTGTTTTGTGTGAACTGCCAGGAAGAGTATCCTACAGTGTTAGTCACTTCTCATGCGGTGTCGTCGCTGTTCTCCGGGGTTGTCGGACCACAGGCCAGAAGAGACGAGCCAGCTGGCTGACACCTCGAGCTGTGTTCAAGGGGGAAATCTGGCAACGCATCTCATGTCAGGGTCATTATCACTGCTTAAAGGGATACTCCACCGGTTTTCATATTAAACTATGTTATTCCGTTAACTAAGACGAGTTGTCTGTCATATCAGTGCGTGTAACGTTACTCAATCGCTCCGGTGCGCGAGACTAACTAGCCCACTTCATTCAATATGGGCTAAGCAGAGAAGCGACCAAACTATTTAAAAATAGTTACACGAGCAGTGTAAATCGACCTAGGACGGTGACACAAAATAAAACGTTGCGTTTTTCTAAGCGTGTAAAGTGGATAATTATAATGTATGGCGGAATGGGCTCTATGCACGGCGGTATTTCCGGTGAAGCATTAGGGATGCTCGATAACTTCCGCCGATCGTAGAGTCCAATGCAATACCGAGAATTTATATTGAATTTTATACTCCATGGTTATAATAAAGAAACGTTAGTCACAAAAACAGATAAAACAGACACCCCTCGTTGTGTTTATGCTTCTTTTTAAAATTATATTAAATAAATATAACTATATATAAAATTACATCTAAACGTGTGTACGTTTCGTTTCAAAGACGGGAGGACAGTAAATTTTGAAGACTCTGCCATAATCCCGTTTTCCTCGGTTCTCCTCCGCTTAAATCTACACAACCGGAAATGGACGAGCATCCTTACGTCAAATGCGGAACTTATGCGTGCATATAGCCCATACCACAGCAAGTGCTTGACTCGGCGCAGTAATATCATCACTCGTGAAAAGTCCCCTCTCACTCTCCGGAGTGATGATATTACTGCGCCAAGTCCATAGATAAATATCATAAATATGCGCTGAGTCGAAGTGCTCCCAATCACTTGCTGTGGTATTCCGCCATACATTATAATTATCTACTTTACACGCTTAGAAAAGCACAAAAGCACAACGTTTTATTTTGTGTCACCGTCCTAGGCCGAGTTACACACGTCGTGTAACTGTATTTAAATAGGGAAAACGTAGAGGTGTTTGGTCGCGGATGAGCGCATTGAGCGCATTTATTTAATTTTTGAGCTGTATTTAATTAAAATATATTTTTATTTATGTATATTGAGCTGTATTTAATTAAAATATAATTTTATTGGTTTTTTTTTTGTTTGTTTGTTTTTTTACAGGTGAGTGATGTGATGATGTGTGAATTCTCGTGTTGTTTATGCTATTTGCAGATGTAAAAGTGAACAAAACTATTTTTTTTTTAGTTTTAAACACGTCAGACACTTTATCCATTCTTACAACCAGGTTAGGTGCTTCTACATCAGTGTTATTCACCTTTCACTTTTCTTCAGATTTTAAGGATAATTTATCGGTAGGGACTACATTTTCAGACATGAAGAAAACAAAATATGTTAACTCAGGAACATGTCTTAGCCTACATGACCGTGAGCACAGAGACACTGTGAGCTTATAGCTTAAACGTGTAATATGAATAAATCATGCTCATGAACGGCTGTTCCCAATCTCAAGTGAAATGAGTCAAGTGAAAAGTATTCATTATGTCACGATTTAACAAGCAGATTGGCATTTTTGTCGAGGGAACCAGGGTGATGGTCCCATACAAATTCCAACGCATTCTCGCCCCAAGGCGAGATTTGACCATGCTTCAATATTTGACGTTTTAGGCGCCCTTTAGCGTCAGTTAGAGGACGCGGTTAGGTTTAGGTCTGGGGTGGGGGTAGGCTACACGCGATCCTATGGGCGTCATCTAACTGACGCTAAAGGGTGCCTAAAGCGTCAGATATTCAGCACTTTATTTTTACACAAAGTTTAAGCGTGCAAAATAGCCTAAATAAACTCCAAATGAACATGCGATGCAGTGGTGTTTTCCTGTCGCATACTGTTTCTCATTGCAGTTCCTCAGTTTGTAGTATGTAAGCGTTCCCCTCCACACACAGCCAGGGTCTTATTGCGTATTTTTTGTTCTTTCATTCAAAGACGCAAACATTAAGCGCATTATTTAGAAACTGCAAGACGAGAAAAAGAACTTGAACAGAAATGAGTGTGACATTCGGAGTACTTTGAGCTTTCTTCTCCGTGTGAGCTCTCGTTCTGCAGCCTATTTCCATATAAAGCAGCCTCCTGCCTGAAGAAAGAGAGAGAGAAGGGAAAAAAACACACCTCCCTCTGAGACACAGACAGAGAGAGAGAGAGAGAGAGAGAGAGAGGAGAGAGAGAGAGAGAGAGAGAGAGAGAGAGAGAGAAGCTGCAGCCCGACTCCGATAACAACATTCAACTCAATTAAGCTTGAGATTGGGGCCGTTCTCTACCAGAAACGATGAGCGCGCGGATAAAAGTGTAATCACAGGACCGCTGACCCTACAGGTCTTCTACCTGCTCTCTGTGATGATAGCAGAGGGTGTATTTAAGCATGCTTGCTGAAGTCTCTCGTGATTATACGTGCATGAGGATCATTATACCCCCTGCTGGAGTAGGAGGGAGTGTGAGGGACTGATAACACAAGCCCCGTCCCCTTAAACACCCCCGGCCCTCCCTTCTCTTCTGTTCACAGAGTGCGAGTTTATGCTGTTTGCTAGTAATATTTAGACCTATAGTGATTTGTATGGAAGCTTGTTTCCACCACAGAATTAAAAAAAGAAAAAAAAAGAAAAAGTAATTGCGACTTTTTAATCTCACAATTAAGACTGATAACTTTATCAGTTTTTATTAAGATAACTCAGAATGATCTGAGCTGAACTACCACTCAAAAGACCCCGTAGTCTAGCCTATATATTTAATAAAAATATATAGGCTAGACTACGAGTAATAACCATTATTAATAATTGAGCAGAATGAGCACCAATAATAATCAATCACCAAATTAGAATGATTTCTGAAGGATCATGTGACTACTTTAGACTTTGGATTATTGACACAAATTTCACAATTCGATTCGAACATTAAAAATTATAATGAATATGGTGCATATATTTAGCAAAATTCTCCTCTTAATAGAGTTTCTAGCTGACTAACCGACTAAGATCATGGTCACATTGTTTTTCTGAGGTAAATGTGACGTTACAACATGACATTGCGAGCTGTTTAACTGAAGTCTTTCCACGGATGAAACACTGATTGAGCGAGACCATGTTAAAGGGATAGTTCACTTTGAAATTAATTTTTGATATGTTTTAGCTTACCTCAAGGGCATCCAAGATGTAGGTGTCTTTGTTTCCGCAGTATTTTCAATTTTGACATTTTTCAGTCAAACCGTTGTTGTCTATCAATCATACACTGGAGGCTAAGGGGGTCCACCAAAGAGCATGCACAGAGAAGTCAAAATTAAACATGATTCAATGACTCCAAATGTAAGTACACATTGATGGCCTAAGACACGAAACGAGCGGTTTGTGTGAGAAAAAAAACAGTATTTATATCGTTTTTACCTCTTGTAATCATAGCCATGACAAAATGATCTGACGGCACGGGCGCTTTTTTGGAAGTTTTACCTTTCACTAAACATATTTAGATATACGGGAAACCGCAATGGAAGACGATTTCGGTATATCTATATGTTTAGTAAAAGGTAAAACTTCCGAAATCTCCGTGTAAATATTGAGTGACGTCACACGCAAGCGATCACTTCCGGCGTAACATTGAACTGATTCAGTTCGGTTCAGTTGGACATTGCACAACTGATTCAGATCACTTGGACGTCACTGTGATTACACGAGGTAAAAACGATATAAATACTGTTCATTTTCTCACAAAAACCGCTCGTTTCGTGTCTTAGGCCATCAATGTGTACTTATATTTACGAGTCATTAAATCATGTTTAATTTGGACTATTTGGTATTTATGTTTTTTGAATTTCGTAAGAAAATGGACGTAATTTGAAATTCAAGACTTTATTTTTATAACAATAGTCACAAATCGCAAAGATTATCGCGCTTTATTGAATGGGATGCTCGCTACAATGTTCCATTCATCAAATGAAAACAGGATGACTAGTCGAATCTTGAGATTTAAGAATCGATATCGGTTCGTAAAAATGAGAATAGATAGAGACATTTTTACCCAGCCCAACTGAAGACTGGAGTAATGATGCTGAAAATTCAGCTTTGATCACAGGAATAAGTTACATTGTACAATATATTCAGGTAGAAAACGTTTATTTTAAATTGCAATAATCGTTCACAGTACACTTGTTTTACTGTATTTTTGATCAAATAAATGCAGCTTTGGTGAGCATACAGTAATAAACTTCTTTTAAAAAACATTGAAAAGTCTCATCTTGTCAGCAGTGTCGTCTGCTACCTTAAACATTTTGAAATATTTAGCCTACTATAAAACGCCATGACTTCACAGCAATTAAATGAAATGTGTGTGTAATGCTAAATGCTAAAAGAACAACATCTGAGCCATCAAATGTTCCTCAGGGTGTGTTTGAGAGAGGCAGAAGTTCTTCAACATTAAGAAGACTATAATGGAGAAGCAGAAGTTGTGGGAGAGTCGTGGGCATGAGGCCAACCAGACCTCAGCAGGAGGAACAGCTTGGCTTAATGACTAATTTAGACATCTTAACGACAATTAACTCCCCAATTAACACATCTCACAATATGGTGTTTACCTTCCAAAGTCTTCAAAGCAGTTTTCTATAAGTCCACCGAGAACAAACTATCACATATTCTCCCACTCATAATCATTAACATATGCTTTCAGAGAGCTGGAATTGAGTTCACTGCAGTAAAAGTCCTGTCGCACATATAGGCTGCATCCGAAATCGCATACTTTCCTACTATATAGTGGGCAAAAAACAGTATGTGACAAAAGTAGTATGTCAGAGTTCACAGTACTCGACCTAATACTTCCAGCGGGATTCTGAAGTGTGCATAAGATGGACACTTTACTAGCTAAAGAGTTCTACTGGTGCAATTTACCAAATCCATTCTTTGATTGGTGGAGATTTCTTCGCAGAATTATGGGTAATGTAGTTTTTCACCAGTTAAACAATTATAAAAAAAAATAAGTTGAAATAATCACTGTAAAAAAATATTTTCAAGATTTGTTATCACAACATATTTTCTTTTGTCAAATCAACTTTATAATAATTTATTTAGTTGAGATAACTTATTATTTTTAACTTCTAATGGTTAAATTAATCTACTTCATTGTATTAACTCACTTTTTTCAGTTCAATCAACTTAAAATTTTAAGGCAACCCAGGTTACTTACTTTTTTAAGTTAAACCAACAATATTTTTTTTACAGTGTAGTAATCACAACATTTTTTCTTTTGTCAAATCAACTTAAATAATTTATTAAGTTCAGGTAACATATAATTTTGAGTTTCTGATGGTTAAATTAATCTCCTTCATTGTATTAACTCACTTTTTCCAGTTCAATGAACTTAAAATTTTAAGGCAACCAGGTTACTTACTTTTTTAAGTTAAACCATCAATATTTTTTACAGTGTAATGGATGGCTTCAACTAAAGCATATACCATAAATTAATGACCTTGTAGCTCACAGTAAGGATTATAAAATTTGACGATTACATAAAAATATAAACAGCCTTTTGTTCTCTGGAGTCATGTGCACAGATGAATCGTAAGACCAGGAAGTAAATCATGGGTTAAATTTTGACTTTAAAACGCACTAACATCCGTAAACTCCACGAGACAAACACACACGCGTGGCGAGAGAGCTGCCACAGTGATTTATCTGATTCAATTAGCTTGCAAATGTAAAACAAGTCAGTTCAATAAAGAGCTAAAACCTCTCTTTCTTCCGTTCGCTCTCCTCTTCGACGTCTCTCGCTCGACCTCCCTCTCTTTGCTGAATAATGAGAGTGTGTAAATGCTTAATTAGATTAAAAGGGTGTGTATAACGATATCAAGATGTTGTGTGTGTGAGTGTGTGTACGATCTCTCTACAAATCTCTCTACATTAGCGTTGTGTTATTGTGGGCAGGGCTGAGAATTTATGATGCACAAAAACCCTGAAACATCAAACCCATTAAAGAATCCTGATTTATTCTCTGTGAGCAATGAGGAAATATATCACCCATAAAGAGGCGTGTGTGTGTGTGTGTGTGTGTGTGTGTCAGGAACTCCTGGGAAGCATGTGTTTAATAGGAGAGGCTTAGCCAAGGTCTTTTTGAAAGTGTGTGACCTGAAAAACAAGTTACAATACAGAAGGAAAGCGTAAGTTATGATGCAGAAGAAAAAATATTAAAATTGCATGCAAGGAAGACTGACCCAATTTTCCGTTAAAATTAATATTACCTTGTACTTTTAATTTATTTTACTATGCCGCAAAATTGTACAATGAGATTGTATAAACAATTTGCCAATTGTACAGTTTTGCTATTGCAAAAAGCATATTAAAAACAGACGATAGATTTAGAAAGATATTTATATAATACGGTTTTCAAATAAATTGTTCTAATTAAGAGACTATCGGATTCTAAATGGCAAATATTACTTTCATTTTTATTCAGATCTTAAATAGTTCACTGTAATCAGTTATTTTTTGTTAATTATATTATTGTATTTTGTGCTAAAATGTAATAACTTCATTATGTAGAACTTAATTTGAAACACTTTTCACTCAGAAATTATTAATAAAGTAATTGCAAAGAAATGGAAAGTAACTCATTAAATTAAATGTGACATATAGAAAGACTGAAATAGTATTTTCTTGTAAAACACACTCCAATAATCTTTGTTTTATGTACAAATTCGAAAAATATTTGTTTTAGTGTCACAAATCAGATATATCTATCCATAAACAAGTAATACGTAATTTATGTAATTCATCAAATTCAGGTGAATTGAAATTTTCAGGTAAGCTAATGTTTTTGCTTTATGTAATGCAAATGTGTCAAACCAAAAAAGCACGCTAAATTAAAAGCCAGATCTCCTGTTATCCATCATGCAGTGAGCAGACTCACATGCCATTAATGAATGAATCATCTAATTAGCGTGTAAATCAGAAAATATACTGAATGTTTTATTTGAGCATCTTTGGTTTTAAGAGATCAGCCATTCAGAAGGAATATAATATCAGAGCTCACGCTGCTCCTTTGGCGTATCTGTGTGTGTGTGTGTTACAGAGCGGTTCGTTTTAATAAGACGGACAGGAGAGAGTCGTCTTTTCTCTTTAGCGAGTAGAGTAGACCTCTGAAAGCCTCAAGAAAGGCTTTATTACGAAACTAAACCTCCATAATAAGTGTCAAATATAGCGTGAGGGGTCACTGACCTTTGACCTGAGTTAGGCACTGCTGTGGGCAGGGGGTTTTCTCAAAGACTTGCGTGAAGATAAAGATCTTGTGCTGGACACCAAAGGATCATGGAGCGTCACATTGAAGGTGCCTTTCAGAACGGTGTCCATGATGACTGGACTCAACTACAACACACACACACACACACAATAGTGAATTGGTGTACTTGTATTATGTATTTAAAAAACAAAATACTATATTATACAGTATATATACCAAGCAGCAACCTCCCTGTCTCTCTCTTGAAACTAACACGGAAGTGAATTAAACTGCAATTCATCGACTGACCACTAGAGGCAGGCTCCAGAAGAGAGTCAAATCTTTGGCTGCGTCCGAAATCGCGTACGATGTGAGTAGGTACTATATTTAAATAAGAACGTACTTCGCGACCGTTAAAAAGTACGTTCTATATAGTATGAATACGGGTAGTATGAATGAGTCCGGTGTGGTGAAGAGATGAGTCCCCCTGAAGAGATGGGTCCCACCTTAGGACCCAAGCGATTCGATTGGTTCAAAGCTAGTTTTATGGGTAATCGCTTTAGTGCCTGGTTACAAATTAGAGAAAATCACTTTATTATAAGAGACGTTTGAAGTACGTTATAACGAGTCATTAATGTATTTTAACTTATATGTTTCATATACTAGTATATAACCGAAGCTGTAGATTGTAAATTTAAACATTTCTCGTTCTTAGTGTTTTTAGTCAGCTTACATAGTAGATAAAAGATAGATAGTAAATAAACCACATATTTGAGCTACATTCTCGACTTAAAAACTCTTAAAATTACATTTCATGACACAATAACAGTAATATTTTTACATTTCGCGGACTTTCTCCTCTGCTGTTGACGCAACCTACTATGAAAAGCGCTAAACAAAACAAACATATTACTTGATGGCAACAAACTGTTTTTATCAAGTTATAGCGAGAACATATTTATATCAGGCATACTACTAGTATACTATGGGGTCCTAAGGTGGGACCCATCTCTTCGGGGGGACTCATCTCTTCACCACACCGGACGTACCACATGCACCATGTTGTTGTCGTGTGACATACGCGGTCACAACAGTGCGAAGATTTAAAGAGCCCATTACAGTGACTCCACCAACGTCGCTCAGTTTTTAGTTCTGCTATCTGTTTTCATTTGCGTTTTTACGTCGTCCGAGCCGACAATCAAGAGGAGGCGTCGGTCAGCTGCTCGCAGGTCACGCCTTTTGCGTAACTTCTCAAATAACATTTATTTACCTAATACATTTTACCTCATAAAACACACACACAACCCCTATGAACAATGACAGATGGCAAGGAAAAAGCCATTTATTTGCTTGTGATATTACCATTGATAAATAAACATGAATGAATCAATAGACCCCTTTTGCGCTGACGTCACAGTTACGTCACGGCGCTAGCTGGAGGCAAAACAAAGTGAAAACTGGGGGCGGCCAATACAAACCAGCACAGATTCGGCTACATAATAAGGAGCTTAAATAATTGTTACTATTATTAAATGTCATCTTGTTGTGTTGTTTGGTGCAAGAATTGATGAAAAATGAAAAACTTTTATTTCTAGAAAATATTCACATCATTAAAATCGCACTGTAATGTCACTCTTTACATTGTCGTGGTCTCGGCGCTGGCTCGGCAGAACTGCGGATCGTACACACAATTCTTGTACAGGACCATATAGGCATCTAATGATTTATATGCCCTCAGTTTCTCTTTACGATCGGTTTCTCTATAAGGTAGGTGTAGAAGTCAGGCCACTCAACCGAGGTAACGTAACGTTAATCCTGTCAGATCATCCATCATTGAGTGAGCGTGTAGGCGGCTACGGGTCGGCCAATCTGGTTCCGTCCGTTAAAAATAACTTGGAAATAACAATCGCGGTCCTGGACACTGAGTGACCTTACACATTAAGATAATATCGGATTTTCTCCAGTCATTGTTAAAAAACAAGCTAACAATCCTTGCAAACTAGCGTTAGTGAAGCGGCCAGAGGGATCTTTCTGCCTCCACCTAAGCTCCGCCCACATAAAAACGTCACCGTGTTTACCAACTGTAAAGGGGTCTATAGAGATATGCATGTGTGTCTGTGTTTATCTCCTAACGTTACAGCCACGTCTCCGGTTTCCACCATTTTCAAATATAACGACAACTCCTCTCCCGTGGCATCGTGGGATAGTAAAGTGTCCATCGTATGCGCACTTCAGAATCTCGCCGGAAGTAGTAGGTCATCCGGGTACTTTTCGCCCACTGTTTTTCTAATTCTATGATTTCGGACATACTACTCTGCTCGGTTTGAACTCAAGATGATCGTCTTGACCATGTTGGGGTTGCTGCCATGTGATTGGCTGGGTTAGATATTTGTGCTGGGTTATAAATATATTCAGGTTATATATATATATACTGTCTGTGTTTGTATATATAAACACACATATACATGCATATAGACACAGGTACATACCTCATATGCTGTGGGTCCAGGTGTCATGTCTTTAGGGCTTTTAAAGCGGTCTTCTTTTGAGACCATCAGCGCAAGTTGAGGGTCAGACTTAACATCTGGACTGTAATGAGCAGGACCTACAAAAATAACAAGTAGTTTAGCTGGAATACTTGAACATAACTCCCTAAAAACACTGTTTACATGGAGCAAATTCCACCATTATGTTGATAAAGCAAGTTCCTAGGCCTACACTATTAGTCCCCAAATTAAGGATGCTTTAAACTACTTTTAAATAAATGCAACAACAAAACACAAGCTCTGCATTTCTGCTTTTAAACAAATTTCTAAAAAAGTACAACCTGCCTCTAAAAAGTCTGCAACTTTCATATTAGAATACGTTACACTTTTGACACATTTGTATACTATTTGTTTTGTTACTGCGATGAGACGACTCAACACCTGTGAAGAGACGACTCAACGCCGGCGATATGTTATACCCTTAATATTACATGATTAACTAAATGTATTTTTCCATGTACTTTTCTGTAATGCACTTTCTATAAAGCTGCTTTGAAACAATATGTATTGTGAAAAGCGCTATACAAATAAACTTGAATTGAATTGTTCTGATTTTATTTATAAATAAAATCAGAACAATTCAATTCAAGTTTATTTGAATATATATATATATATACAAATAAACCTGAATATACAAGTATATACAGTATATATACTGTATATATATATATATATATATATATTCAAAATTGAATATATAAAAAATTAAATTCAAATAAATTCAAATTGAATATATATATATATATATATATAGTAATTAATACAAAGCATTAGGCCTACTAATATTTAACTTTATTGTTGTCTCTTTATTATAATTTTGTACAATGAAAATTTGCAAAAGCTTTTGCACATTTCAAAAAGTAGTTTTGTTATGCCAATAAAGCTCATTAGAACTGAAACTGAAAGACAGAACTAGATCGACAGAGTTTAATAATGTAATACTTCATATCCATTAATAATTAAGAGACTTCTTAATTACTAATGTCTCTCCTACTCTTGAATGTTTAGCCACATAGCATAGCACTTCCCATATAAACTGCCTTGTTTATTTGTACAAACTGAAGGAGCAATGGACAGATAATCGACAGCAGGCCTCAAATGCTGTTCACAGAGATCAAGTAAGCGTTAGTCACCTGGTGTATCAGGGTCGTATTGTAGGAAGGCAGGGTCTCTGGGGGCGGCAGACAGGAAACAGCTCTGTCGCTTGCGTGCTTTCTCACTCCGTGGCTTGCTGTAGTGATGGAGACCGTGGGTCTTCTCGAAAGATTCGCTCACGTTATATGAGCCTGGCGGAGGAGTCTCCTGTCAAGAGCAATCTAATATCTAACCACAGCATTATAAACATCATCTGCAAAATGGATTTACAGCAGGTACAAATGAGCCAGGGGGTCGGATATGTGTGTGTGTGTGTGTGTGTGTGTGAGCTGTAGGAGCATTATTGCAAAGTACTGCGGGTTTTTACAAAATGAATTATAAGTCAAAATCATTTTAGTTGTGTTGCATGCTACAGATGCTGTACATAGCAATAAAGCTATATTGAATCATTCTAATTATTTAGACATATTGTATAACACTTGCATATTGTAATACTAACCAGCTACACTGTAAAAAATAGTTTCAAGATTTGTTATCACAACATATTTTCTTTTGTCAAATCAACTTTATAATAATTTATTTAGTTGAGATAACTTATTATTTTGAGTTTCTGATGGTTAAATTAATCTACTTCATTGTATTAACTCACTTTTTCCAGTTAAATCAACTTAAAATTTTAAGGCAACCCAGGTTACTTACATTAAGTTAAACCAACAATATTTTTTTACAGTGTAGTAATCACAACATTTTTTCTTTTGTCAAATCAACTTAAATAATTTATTTAGTTCAGATAACATATAATTTTGAGTTTCTGATGGTTAAATTAATCTCCTTCATTGTATTAACTCACTTTTTCCAGGCAATTTTAAAATTTTAAGGCAACCAGGTTACTTACTTTTTTAAGTTAAACCATCAATATTTTTTTACAGTAATTGTACATCTGTAAACTGGACAGATGCAGAGAGAGAAAAAGAGTTAGAGTGAGATACATCTAGATGATAAATCCCACCAAATCTGTCAGGAACAAACTATTTTTGTGAAGATGATGTTTTGTATTGTCACATTATTGTCGAGACAATTAAACACAAAATTTAAAATTTTCCATTCATCCCTAGTGAAAAAAACCTATAAAAAAATGTATTTAAACTACATTTATTTCATACAAAGTATACTACAAATCCTGTAACATATTGATTGAGACTTACTGATATAAATATTATATTTAAACTTTATTTGGAGTACTTTATTGCATAATACACTTTTCTTAATATTAATTTGTTTTAATAGGATTGTTTTAATACATTTCAGGATAGTATAATCAGATAATACCAGTCTTTAAATGCAAGATATTTAAAGTTACATTTTAGCACAATCAGATGTACTTAAGTATATCTTTAATAGCACTATTTCTGGATAACTAAAGTACATTAAGTACAAATTAGTTAAGTATATCAATTTAGTAAACTAAAAGTACAATTTCAGGGGTTTTATATTAAGTACTTAAATAAATGTATTAGTAGTGTACCTACCATAAAATAGATGTATTTAAAATATATTTTGGTACATTTATTTTTCACTAGGACTGTCATGCAGAAAAAAAGATACATTATTTACATTCTACATTTGAATTCAATACAGTGAAAAAACAAAGTCTATTACCCTTTTGCTTTCATTTAGCTCATTCCTTCAACTATTATAACGCAAATTGTTATAAATAAAACGAAACCACAGTTAAACAAAAAAATAAAACAGATGCATCATGGTAATTTAGTGAAAATGTCATGAAAATAATGCCTTAATGCAAAAAATCATAATGGTGCTAAAATTAAGCCTCATTTTATCATTCATTTCATAAAGGGCCCTATTTTAACAATTTAAAAGTGTGGTCTAAAGCGCACTTAGAGCGTGTCCGGATCCACTTTAGCTAGTTTAACGTCAGGACAAATGGTCGGCGCACCCGGAGCACGGTCTAAAAGGGTTGTCTCTATTCTCTAAAGTAATGGTGTGTTTTTGGCGTACCCACCATCTCCCATTCAAAAGCCAGTTGGACTCATGCTATGGCGAATTCGCTATTTACATGACGGGATTTGCAAACGGAAAGATTGAACATTTCTCCAGAGTTGCATCAAAATAGCAACACGTCAACAATGCGCCAGAACACACCTCGTTTTCAGACTAGCAGCCCATGGACGGACAAATGTGTGCAAATGCATTTGCTATTTAAACAACGTGGCGCAGACATGAAAATGATAACTGCGTCGGGCTGAAACTAGCAAAACACACTTGCGTCGCGTTTGGTGCTGCATTGCACCGGGTGTATGATAAGGCCCAAAATGTTTTCTTTCTTTCTTTTGATTTTGGGTTGAAACGTGATTTGGTGAGACTCCTGCAGACGGCTGTGTGTATTGTGAGGAGAAGTGTGTCTAATGAAGGAGCAGGGCAGACATGCTGAGCTCGTCATAATATATTTGCAGCATCTGCATCAGAGCGTCAGACTCAAACACTCTCTAAACATACGGACACTTTTGCAGTCTCATATCTTGCGAAGTATAATTACTGATTTTAGATATGAACAGGATTTAATCGAAACTCTCCATGGAGCGAAACTAATATCAGGGCTTTCCCATTGAATTCAAGCTTATACAGTACACACACACACACAAAAATCTAAACTTCCAGAACAGGCTGTGTTTGACTCTGAATAATAAGCGGACACATCAATCCCTGTCATTACACATCGTGGAGCTGAAAACACCCTGAGACTTTGCTCTTTCACAGCTCAAAACAAGCTTCATTTAAACCTAGTGTAGGTAATTTAAGAGAGGCTAGCAATAGCAAGCTAGTTTTGAAAGCATGAGATCCCACCCTCCCTTCAGAGCGTCTCCAAAACACATGAACGCACGCAAACAGCAGAGTCTGCAAAGCGTAACGAGAGATGGGGGTGAATTACCTCATGCCTCAAAGCTCCCTCAGGTGCTCTTCGGTCATTTCTGACTGAAAAATTTTCTGTTTTGAATCTCTAAAAATCACATCTTCATCGGAATGTTACGAAACTTGGTGACTTTTATGGCATTATGTATGTGAATACAAAAAAAAAAAATTGAGGTCATGATCCGAGCATGCTAAGTGGTCGTAAAAAAATAGTCACACTTGTGGTCTTCGGTCAAAAATGACCGACCCATAGGAAATGAATGGGAAATTGACAAAAAAAAAAAAAAAAAATTCTCTGAATTTTTGTAAGTGCAATCTACAAATCGGCCACAATTCTAAAAAAAAGTACACCGCAAGAAAGGGGTGACTGTCTACAACATCTAGAGTGCAAAACAGACAAACCCACACACGCACAAACACATACAAACACACTTTTATACACATACACACCAATAAATTTTGATTTCAAAAAATATGTTTTGAATTTTTAAAAATCACAGCTTCATCGGAATGTTACTAAACTTGGTGACTTTTATGGCATTATGTATGTGAACACACAAAAAAATTGAGGTCATGATCTGAGAATGCTGAGTGGTCTTAAAAAAAATAGTCACACTTGTGGTCTTTGGTCAAAAATAACCCCCATAGAAAATTAATGGGAAATTGACAAAAACTCAAAAATTCACAATTTTTTCTTTCTTTATTTATTTTTTTACATTTTTTTTTAATAAAAAAATCGTTTTTGAGATTGTTTCAACTATATATTCAAATCCACCAACAAAAAAAAATGTGTTCATAAACATCTGCGGAATACACATGCTTCTCCATAGAGAGCTGTACATGCCATCTAGTGGTTACACCATGATTCTACGCTTTTTCTCTATACTGTAACCAGATGGTGCTAATTTTCTTCAATTTTTTTTTTTTCTGAAGGCCTAGACTCTATATTAAACTAAAATACTGCATTAATAATTTTTTGAAAAAAATAATATATATATAGAAAAAATATATATATATTTTCCATGGCAAAAATAGACCATAAATATTGCATAAATATTAATAAATTCAATCAAATTGTCTCAAAATACTAAATTACAAAGAATAAATATTATAGAACAAAAATAAATTGCATTGGTTTTACTGCGATGGAGGAAATTTAATTAGGTGTCCGGTCACTTTTAACCGGGAAAAAAAAAACAAACAAAAAAACTTTTAACCGGGAAGATAACAAGTGTGACTCCGAAACGAAGAGCACCTGAGGGTTAATTAAAGACCAAACGTTTGTTTCGGTCATGCTCATTTTCCAATCTAGCTAGTTTTCAGTCAGCAGGTGAAACGGTGAGGTTGAGTGATGTCATTCTATGGAGGCGTGTTAAGAGCGGGTTTTAGGGGCTAAATTTTGGACTCAGTGCTTGAGGTCTGAGAGCTATTGTCTGGCACTCTGTTAGCCCTGGCTCGCCAGACAGTGGGAAAGCGGCTAATGAGATCTCTTCTTTGTTAGGAGAGATTCATGTGAAAATTACTGGGGTTTTATTCTAAGGAGAAACATCTGAGAAGCATAAGACTTGGTGAAAGTCCTATTAAAATAGTTGTAAAATCCAGGAAAAACACTTCAGATATTAAAGATATCTCACTTGGGATTTTTCTTCCCAGTGGCAGTCTAAAGATTAAAATTGAGTGTTGTGTGTGTCTTACTTTGGCGAACAGTGAACCCACAAGTCTTTCAGTGGCAGATTTAAAAGCAGCTGTACTCTGTTTCTTATATAATGCTTCATTTGTCTTCTCCACCTGCAGCAAACACAATAGAAAGACAATTTCTTGCAGTCAAAAATTAATGTAATACTGTAATGACATATTCATATTGATGAAATTCAAATAAAATTTGAGCCTGTTTTTCTTATAATTAGACTATAGTACACAAGAACACACTAGGATTTCATATGTTTATAATTCCTGCATGAAAGCTGCTGATCACGATCAACTTATATTGTATGAAAAAAAAAAACAGGTTCGAAATTCTCCAAAAATCCACAGAAGAAAATGAATTAAATTAGTTTAAAACAGCAAGAAGTTGAATAAATGCTGACAGATCTTTCGCTTTTGAGTGAACTATTTCTTTTAATTATGTGCTGGTGTATTTTAGCAGCTCTGAGGTGCCTGTGTGATCTCTGTTGACAGAATAAAAATTCCTCTCTGGTTCAACTTATAATGAAAAATCATAATCTCCACTATCGTGACGCTAGAGACCAGATACACCAGGTCCTCAACTCAGACTGCAGGTTACGTTCAGAATGAAATACTACCTTTTTACACAATACATTACGCACTGTAGGCATTCTATTTTTTAATAAAATGTCATTAATTGAAACAAAACCGAAGTGGTTATTTGTAAAAATGCCTTTTGACGTCGTAGCCCTCAAACCATATTTATTCACTTTATAGCCCTTAATCCTTTAATTGTGGACAAATGTGTGCACAGAGGACTCAGGTGTGATCCTAATTTTTATTTATTATAAATGTTAAATCACTGTCTTCGATAAAGTTTTGTCTATCCATTTATGGTGTTTTTTTTTTTAATTTTGGGGGTATTTTTTTATTTATTTACTTCAAAAAGTACCATATTTTCTATGCAAATTATGTTTATTTTTATGTTTATTTTTAAAATTATTAACTACATTAAAATATAATTTCAATAAGTTCTTAGAGCTAAAACCTAAAGATGAAGTGACTTTGCGGTCACCTGGTGTCTTATTTTGGCTTATTTTATAATGCTCTAAATGACAGTTTTTCCCATTCATTTCTATGGGTGCCCATTTTTGACCCAAATACAACATTAAGGAGTTTTTTTTTCACCCACTTAACATTGTAGAAATAATTTGTGTGCGTTCAGGAGGCAAACTTAGGAAAAGTAGCCAAGTCTTGTACCGCTCAGATCAAGGGAAGTATTTTTTAAAAATAAATCAAAACTATTTTGCCCACATTTGTCCAGAATACAGTTTTAGGGATATCCAATGAATCAAGGAGGAGATTTGTGGTTGCTATTACATTTATCAATTGTAATCAAGTGCATTGCATTGTGGGATAAAGTATCCCCCAAAGTGTGCCTATTGCACATTTTAGCGTCTGTGTGTGCATACTGTACTTAATGTACATTACTGTACAAGATTATTTTTAAAGAAATTAATACTTTTATTATGCATGGATGCATCAAATTGAACAAAAGTGACAGAAAATACATTTAATTATAATCTTAAAAAAAATCTTTTGAACCTTTTTATTCATCAAAGAAAATGTGTCATGGTTTCCGCAAAAATATGAAGCAGCACAACTATAATAATCAGAAATGTTTCTTGAGCAGCAAATCAACATATTAGAATGATTTCTGAAGGATCATGTGACACTGAAGACTGGAGTAATGATGCTGAAAATTCAGCTTTGATCACAGGAATAAATTACCATTCATTTTAAACTATATTCAAGGAGAAAATAGTTCTTTTAAACTGTAATAATGCAATTATATCCAAGTTTCCTGTGAAATACTTCACAGGGAGGGAGGGATTTGCCGGCCACAATACATAATGTTAAATTTGAATCTTACAAATATGTACCATGATAACCACAGTATAAGTGCATCCATTTTATTATCCACCAGGGAAAAGTCTCATCCCTTAGAAAAGTAAAAGCACACTTCTCAAAAAGCCAACAAGCAAATCAAGGTTGCATTCACGTCCGTGGCATGAATGATTGATTCTTCATTCAAATCCCTCACCCTGAGAATACGCAACAGTAATTAACAGTGATGTTTGCTATGGAATACAGAAACTGCGGTATTTTGGCAGAAACTACGGTTTTCACGGTACAATTTGAAAGGATAGGCTCTAGGTAAACTCCAGGCAAAACTGACATTTAGTGAACGCTGAGAAATATTTAGTTCAAGGGGATTTATGAAAGATTTATTCGATTCGTTGGGTGAAGCCCCCTGAAAAGTCTGAATAAGCTCCCAAGGGCTCTGGCGGATTAGTCTACAATAGACAATAGACAATGAGAGCACACTTTCTGGCCTGAAGAACGGCTCACCTTGTACTGAGCCGGCCCCGGGGTGCTCATTTCCTCTTTGCTGGGGAGAAAAGGGCGGCGTGGTGCAACAGAGCCAAAGGCGCCCTTCCTTCTGCTCCTCAGACAGGCTTTCTTCAAACTCTCCTGAGCCAGGCCATAATCAAACACGTTATAGGCACCGGGACCTAGAAAAGCACACAGCACATCCTGATTTTACCGAGTGAGACGAACATATATTGTTGATCCTGGTCTGAAAATTTAGTCCTAACCCTAAACCGGTGAATAACACTGGCGTAGAAGCACCTAATCCTGGCTGTGAGCCTAAACTTGACATAAACTAAACTTGTCCCTCAATTCTGATTGGTTGATTGGAATGTTGCTCAAGGATCAGCAAAGATGTCGATCCAGGAACATCCGCAAATACATGCATGAGTAAGACATTTAGTTACTATTGGACTATTGGGGTTGGTAAGATTTTTTTTTACTGTTTTTGAAGTCTCTTCTGCTCAGCATGGCTGCATCTACTTGATCAAAAATACAGTAAAAACTGTAATATTGTGAAATATTATTATAATTTAAAATAACTGTTTTCTATTTGAATATATTGTAAAATGTAATTTATACCTGTGATCATCATTACTGCCTCCTTATTGTCTCCTTTGTTCCGTTTCCCGCCACTTGTTTGTCTCCCAGGTTACTCATTGCATTCTAGTTTGTTTCTATGGTTACTCATACTGTAAATTTCCTAATTTGTATCACCTGTGTTAATCCAATCATCTTTGTTATATATATATATAATACGTATATATATTTGAAGAGTTCAGATGCAAAAGCCTCTAAATGCCATTTGAAATTTTCTTCTTTAATGATGATTTTTTTATCAAACTTGTATATTTAAGTTCAGTAATTTCACTTAAATGGCAATGATAATTACCTATTAATTGTTATTTAAGTGAAATTACTGAACTTAAATATAGAAGTTTGATAAAAAATCATCATTAAAGAAGAAAATTTCAAATGGCATTTAGAGGCTTTTGCATCTGAACTCTTCATATATACTGTATATAGTATATCTACTCAAGGGACAAATCTATAGAAATGAAACTTGGGTATCTTTTAGAGTATTCAATGTTCTGCTTGTTAAGCTATTATCACTAAAGGTGTCACTTTTGTTGCCAATTGGATGTTATTTTCAGAGGACAGTTAATATAATACAAGCAGCACATTGAACATATCCAAGTTTCATTTCTATAGATTTGTCCTTTGAGTAGATATACTAAAATGTTTGCTGAAATGTGAGGGGTGTACTCACTTTTGTGAGATACTGTATATATTTGTATATATATGTCTGTGTTTTTGTTGTCATTGGTCGGTTCTCGTTATTGCTTATGTTCAGTTTAAAACTGTCACCGTCCCACAGGTGGGACACTTGCCATTATATTTTTAAAACAATAATATCTTAGAAAATACCTTAAGTAATATTGACAAACTATATATCATTTGAAAGCTTACAATCTCTAGTTTCCATATTCGGTGACTGATTTTCAAAATAATTTACACAGGAGCCGTAATTTATCAGTTTGCGACAAGAATATTTTCATACTCATAAAGCGTGTTCAGACCTTTATTTTGAAATAGCGATGAACATGAAAAATCATGAAAAAAGTTAGAAACCTCAGTTTGATTTCATGCCAAGAGTTCAAAAGATAGCATCCATTCAATTATTTTACAAAAAAAGGTCTGAAAATGTTTTAAATATTACGAAAAAAAATAAATAAAAATTCACCATTTGTGTTATGGCAATAAGCTATATTATAGCATGCGTGTTCCTTGTATGGGTTTCTTAGAGGTTGAATTCATATCAAAATCTGCCAAACTTCCCATTCTACTTCTGAATAGGATTTCTACGGAGGCGTATTGCATTCACTTGAAGAAAAAAAAAAATCTACTCTGTTTTTCTGAATTAACGAGTTAATTTTTCATGAGAAAATTTTTTTGCTGTTTTTCTGAATTAATGAGTTAATTTTTCATGAGAAAAAAAAAAATTTTCTCTGTTTTTCTGAATTAATGAGTTAATTTTTCATGAGAAAATTTTTTTTTGCTCTGTTATTCTGAATTAACGAGTTAATTTTTCATGAGAAATTTTTTTTGCTCTGTTTTTCTGAATTAATGAGTTAATTTTTCATGAGAAAAAAAGTTTTTCTCTGTTTTTCTGAATTAATGAGTTAATTTTTCATGGAATTTTTTTTTTGCTCTGTTTTTCTGAATTAACGAGTTAATTCAGAAAAAACAGAGCAAAAACTTTTTTTCTCACAAAAAATTAACTCATTAATTCAGAAAAACAGAGAAAAAAATATTTTCTCATGAAAAATTAACTCATTAATTCAGAAAAACAGAGACAAACTTTTTTTCTCATGAAAAATTAACTCATTAATTCAGAAAAACAGAGCAAAAAAAATTCTCATGAAAAATTAACTCGTTAATTCAGAAAAACAGAGCAAAAAAAAAATTTCTCATGAAAAATTAACTCATTAATTCAGAAAAACAGAGCAATTTTTTTTCTCATGAAAAATTAACTCATTAATTCAGAAAAACAGAGTAGATTTTTTTTCTTCAAGTGAATGCAATACACCTCCGTAGATTTCTACTTCATAAATTGTGTGAAATTTGTGGAAATAATGGTTCATATCAACTCAAAACACATATGGAAATGGAGGCGCCCTTATATGGGCTGTAATGGAGTCTGGTTGTGCCCTAGTGGAAGCGTTCGGTACTGCGACCAAACAAAATCTCACTGAAAGCTCATTTTTTGAGATATCAACCTAAAATTTGAAACACAACTTGTTCAGATTTTTGGCTTTGATTTTTCTGCAGTTTTAGATTAGCCCAGGTTTTGAAAATATATATTTTATATAAAATATGCATAATTCATTTTTTTACATTGTACATTTCTATAAACTCAAACTTCTATAACTTTTTTTCATTTTCACTTTCCTAATTTATTTCACTTCGAGAAAAATCTGCCAAATGTCTTCTTTAAAACAAGACCAATCATATGTCTATATTCCAAAGCATTCTTGAATTACAACCATTTAAGTTTGAAATGAGCATTTCCATGTCTATTCAAAAGGGGGGTGACAGTTAAGAGGTTAAAAAATTGTACACTATCCAGGCACCTTTGGCATTCAATTT